>ML834377.1:50845-64015 GCA_009831015.1 Picea engelmannii
GGGGGGGCAGTGTGATTAATTACGTCCTTAACAGCCAAGAGCTCCTCTCCTCCATCCTTTCCCTTGCCACTACCCCTCTCCTCCTTGTTGACCTTTCCCTACTCTCCTTCCATCTTAAAGCCCCTGCTCCCCCAAACCCGCCCCCTAACACCTCCATGAACCACCTTCCTCTTCAATGCTAACCTGTGTGATGCATATGCTTCCTGCCTTCATCAGTTGCTCCTTCCCATTCCCCAATTTTTGCCTCTCGAAACTACCTCTGCCAAATATGAGTTTCTCTCCACTGCTTTTTGGGAGGACACTCTTGACTCCTTCCACCATGCCTCAAAGGTGCCCACTTGTACCCTTCCCCTTGGTTACTACCCCATGAACCAATGTTAAACAAAGAGTGAAAACTTCACCACAGAGACCTTCATTTTGCCTTCACTCATGACCCCCCACTTTCCATACTTCAAAAATCTTACAATTGTCTCCTTCGCTGTAAAAAACAAACTTTCCTTTCCCTTATGAGACGTGAGCTTTGTGATGCCTTTCACCATTCTCCCAAAACTTTTTGGCAAACCCTTTTACATAGACAAATGTCCCTACCCCTAGACCTAGACCCTAGTTATTGTTCTCCCACACCATCTTCCTTTACAATGTTCCTACACAACCCCCCACCATTATCTCCTCCCCCCTTCCTCTTGCTACCATTTCTCTAAGGGAAACACCAAGGAAGCAATCAAGGTTATGAGCACAAGCAGGGAAGCTGACAATGAAGGCCTTCAAGTCAAATTACTCAAACATGGTATTCACTCCCTTGATTCATATCTTGTTGATTTATTTAATCATGTTGTCTACTCTAGTTTCCCTCAGGTTTGGTCCCACCACATTATCCATCAAATCCCCAAATCAAGTGACAATTCAAATCCCAACAACTACAAAACCGTTATGATTGCACATACCTTTGCCAAGCTCTATGCCACAGTTCTTCATCCAAAGCACCAAAGGAGATTGAGAGGAGGTCTCTCAAGGCTCGTGAGCCACTGAGGGCCATCATTGAGGAGGCCCATCGTCGCTCTTTAAAAGCATCACGTTGCCTTGTGGACTTTTAGAAAGCATTTGAGACTGTCCCACGTGAGGCCCTATTCCGACAACTTCGAGACATTGGCATTTATAAGGTCCTTTTGATTGTTATTGTTATCGCACAGTTTGTAGCAAGGATAAAGGTTAAAGGTTGGAGGGTCAAACTGGCGTAACAGGAACCAATCCCACCCAATGTCACCACAATCGGATGGTTCTTTCTCTTTAGGGTGGTATGGCCCAGGGGAGACGTCCCCAGTGACCTGGGGTTTTGAGAAGGCAAAAGATTATAAGACAAGGATAATTTCCCCCCTTGCAAGTCACCACCGAGCAAATAGTCCGACTGAACAGCCAATAGTAAAGTAAAACCCCCAAAGAGATACACCTGCCTGAGACAAAGCAACAATAAACTGATATATGCAAGCTTTGATCAATGGGTTATTACTTCATGTAAATCGATGACTATCTGATACATTTATAAGCAATTTGATAATAAATATTGACGAAGTCAATGTTTATAAATAGCAAAAATTATGTCACTTCTTCAATAAATGCTGAAACAATATGGCATTCAATACAACAAATCAACACTTGATTCGATTAATGCCTATAACCACCATTCAATTGCTTATAAGGAAAACGTTAGCTGCACCAATGATATTATAGCTTAAGATGACGACAGCAATAGGTTAATAGGTTAGTTCCTAAGCTAGGGTTAGTAGTTAGGGTTTAATTCAAGGTTTTGAAAGTTGTTGTGATCAGGTTCACTTCAAAGCAATAGGTCCTTTAGATCGGTGCCTTAGGGTTAATGGAGTCAAAAAATGAAGGACGCAAGAGCTAAAGGATGCAAAGGTAAAACGACTAAGGACTAGAGGGAGAAACTTTGAGGTGTTGCTAAAGCAAGGCCTCAAAGTCAAAACCCTAGGGGAGAGAGGCTCACCTTAGTGTAGGAGAACTAGGCCTCGGTGCTCTCTCCTCCTTCCTTAACTCAATGGCAATCACGACTAGCTGAAGATAAAGCATAAAACCAAGACAAGAAGGTTTGATGAAGCAAAGTGTTGCTACAGCAATGCTCTACCAGCAAACCCTAGAAAAATCAACCCAAAGTGTAGAAAACCTAGGCTTTAAGGCATCTCCTTCTTCTCAGCTTATAAAAGGTATGGCTAGCAAAAATGAAGAGAGAATGAGGGTGTAGCTACGACTAGGCTCTCTCCTTTTTCAATCAATGGCTGAAAATTCTCTCAAAGGGGACATGAGACAAGGACCTACTTGTGTGCTTGTCACCTAGGGTTTTGTTCAGCAAAATTATAAATATATGTAAGAAATAAATAATGCAACCATTCAATCAAGAAGTTTTGAAATACTTACATATCACCAAGAAAAGCATAGCAAACCCTAGTTGTAACACCTTCCATTAAGAGAAATGCCAAAACATGCCAAGAAAATCTTCCTTCAACAATTGTGCCTCACTAAATCAGCCAAATAACCCAAGTCTAGCGCAAATTTCAGACCTCACTAATGAGTGAGTGTGAGATGATCCAAAAATGAAGGTGAAAATCCTTCATTTATACAGTATCATGACCTAAATTTACATTTTAGGTCATGTAAAAGGCTGACAAGGCCAAAATACTAAATCATATTGTTTTTACATTAAATGCTCAAAATTAAGACCTAATCAAGCTAAAGTAAGACATCAAGCCCCTCTGAGGGAGACGTTAACCCCTTCTTGGGCAAGTGGGGCATCCTGGAGCAAAACGTTAGCCCTCCTTGGGCTTCTCCATCCTGTCACACGTGCCAACTCTACCAAGTCAGCCTCCCAAGACGTCCATAAGACTGGATGACGTCATAATCATCATGGGTGACGTCCTAGGCCTTCCAAGGCCAACGTTCCACTGAAAGAGGGTCAATCCCCCTAGGTCAAGCTCTGCCAAAGTGCCTCTGGTGAAATGTCCTCTTCTTCTCTGGTGCAAAGCCCCTAATCCATCTCTGTCCTGTCTCTGTCCCTTGATGGGGTCTCAGCATCCACCTGATGGGATCTTCAGCCCCATGGAGGTCCGAACTAATCATCTCCCCATGTGTACCAATCCCAAAATGGTACCTGTCCGTCAAGCATGGTCCTGCACATCAATAGCTACGCCCTCCATGGGCTCATTAGTCACAGGGATCATAGCAATGTCAATCACATCTCATCATCAATATTTTTAAACATGTGCACAAAATCCCTAATACATCAGTTAACAGCTCAAAGACGTTACACAAGCCTGCAACACAAGTTTGGAGAAAAAGACAAGGCGTCCTATTGGGCTAGTGTCCACTGGAAAAGGAAAGTTCCCGGAAGAGACCTCATCCAAACCATGTAAGTGGGTGATGTGGTCAGGGGATGTCCAAGCATCTGGGTGCAATGAGGGCCAAGAATGCAAGAAACGTTACCTGTGGGTGCCTTTGTAGAAGGCGAGTTGTACCTGTCCTGGATGCATATTTTTCCAAGCCCATTCTTGCCTTTTATTCTTTTTTTTTTTTTATTCTTTCATCTTTTATTGTTTTTTTCTTTTTTTTCAAGAGCTAATCAGGGGACACTGCCCTGGCGTGGTGACCAGTGATGACAGCGTTACCCACAAGTACTTTCACAGAAATGAGAAGGTTGGCTCGTGATGAGACCCCCTTTCCCTTGGCCATGCAACCAAGAGTCACTGCCCTGGCGTGGTAACCAGCTGGTGGCAATGTCATACTGCTAGGTACCCATGGACCTAATAGGCTGGCTCATGATGAGACCCCCTATCCTATGGTTAGGTCTTGTTTTATTACTTTTCCGGGTCCCTCTTGTTTCTTGTTGAGAAGCCTTTTATTGCTTTCTCGGGGATCCCTAGGCGAAGCATCTCGAGGTTTTATTCTTAGACTTTTATCTTTTACCAACTTGCTTTTACCTTCTGGGCCTTTAGCCCCTTCTTCCCACGAGATAAGGTGCAGTCCTGAAAATAGGTCAACCCAGTGCCCGAACAAGTGGAATGGGATAAGTGAACGGGAAGCAAGATGAAAAAGGTGGTGCTGTGAAGGGAGCGGACAATGGATTTTCAGAAATCCCCCCCAGTGGCAAACCAAAACCTACAGACACAGGCTTACTAGGGCATCCTGTTAATCACCCCAGACATGGTCAAGTGGGTAAGCGTAAGATCCAAGCAGTTGTTAGAAATAAAAGGAATCAGAAGGGTTTTGATGATCAAAGTGACACATACCATGATACCTGGACTAATTACCTCATGGAGCAAGAACCATCTCTGACATAGGACCAAGCCAATGGTGATGGATGTTGTTGTTGCTGACAAGATAAAGATGCTGGAAGAAAGAAAAGGTGGGCCCTCCAGGACCATGCTAAAGTCAATCCTACTCTCGGTACTCCATGTCTAAGACCTGTGGGCCTCGAGACATGATCTCCTAGTTATCCCTAAAAGTGGGGATAACAGTTACCATGAGGCTTTATGAGTGGGTCTTATCCCATCTTCACACAACACATGGGCTCTCCAACTTCATCCGAAGTACTATCGATGTGAAACAGGGGTGACCCCCTTCACCAACCCTCTTTGGGGTTTACATCAACGAGTTGGATTCTTTCCTTTGTTTCAAGAGGGAGATGGTTATCTCCTTCATCATGTATCAATATCTCTCCTCTTTGTTGATGATATAAAACTTGTGTACTCCTCCCCAAAGGGTCTTCAGGAGCAGTTGGATGCCCTCTCTAGTTTTTTCAACCTTCAGCAGCTGACAATCAACCCAGGTAAAACAAAGGTCATGATCTTCAACACGTCTATCGGTGCTCTCACCACCTTCCATTTCTTCTTGCAGGGTCAGGAGATCAATATTACCACATCTTACACTTATTTGGGGATTTAGTTCACAGGTCCACACTTTAGTTTGAGACAAGCCTTCCAGCCTCAACTAAATAAAGGTCATTGATCTTTGGCCCTTCTCGAGAGTTAGTGCTTTCACAATCATTTCCAAGACATCTCATCCAAGATGCACGTTATGGACATCGTCGTCAAACCCATTGTCCTCTATAGTTTAGAGATTTGGGGACCAAGCATCCTTCAAGGTGGGTGGGCCAAGATTGAGAGAGTACAGACCCTCCTGCTTAGATGCATCATCCAATGAAAACAGATGGTTTCCATGCCACATTGTACAAGCAGAGTTCAAGGCCCAACCCTTCCAATTAGAGGCCATCTTCAAATTGGTCTCCTTTCTCCACAAGACCTGTATCTTTGGGGAATCAACCACTAGGCGAGACCAATACCCTTTTCTAGCTCTTTTCTCTTCCAAGGCTATTGCCTCCGCCACCCACAAGACAAGGACATTGTTGGTTCTCTAAAGCATCCTGGCTACTCCAATCCATTGCCATCTCTCTTGACCGGCTCCTCCCTTTCAATTACTCCCTGGACGCTCCTAGACAACTCCTGCCAACTAAGAAGGAGTTGAACAGGGTGATTAGAGAGGACATCTGTCAACAGTACATCCAAGTTACTTGGGTCTCACCTTTGAAGGGGCTCCCCCTCAAGATGGCCTCTTATTCTGAGCACTTTCTAAATCTCCAAGATGGCCTTATCATGCATCCTTAGTATACATGCAAGCATTGGCAGCATGCCCTCCAAATCCCTTTAGGACAGTTCTGTGTTTGCTCTCATAGACTCTAGTTTGAGACAAATCACCACATCTCGCACTCAAACAAATTATGTCATCTTTTCTTATTTCTTATGGTTTAATTGATCTATAATTTTCTTCTTCTCTCCTCCTGAAGATAGATTGCATATTGCAAGTACAAAACATCGACGTGAATACTCCTAATACAGTGAATCCGAAAACAATTAATATTAATCTATCACACTATAAAAGCCTGAAACATCAAATTATGTCAGCTTTGTCACCTTCATGAGTTGGAGTCCAAGAAACATTTTATCTTCAGATGTCCCCTATACTATGACATCAGAGGGTGGTTGCTTTGCCTTTTTCAAGGGGTGGGTGGCTCCTTGGCCACGTTCTTTTGATACACCGATCAGTATTGACTCACCCTCTTCTTCATAAGAGAGGTTTTTGAGCACAAATCCAAAACTCTCCATTTATCGTCTAGACCGGATCCTATCACACAAATCACCTCCTATTTCCAAGTTGTCCCGATGGATCAAAGCAACAAGAGGCGAGGAGATACCCATCATCCACATGCAAATCCGTCAGGATCCCATTCTATGAGACCTCAGCTCTCTGGCCCCATATCAACCTCCTTGAGGCCCTTGAGGAGTTGACACTCTAGACCATAGGACCTTGTGGTGTGCAGCACCCACCCTATAGACATACCAACAAGCAATCTAGATCCAGACAACCTCGGATCTAGGCCAAATCCAGACTGCCTCAGCGTCATATGCCCTCTGTCAAGAGCAGCCAACCATCTATTCATAGCTTCTTCTCCTCAACATCAAATGTTAGGAGAGCAAGGCTCCCTCATTTCTAGGGCCCCCACGAGATCATATCACCAGGACCCATCAGCCTTAGACATACACCAAAGGATGTCATTGATTTATCTGTTATTGATGATTTCGACAAGAAGACCATCCCTTGGCCCACCCCATCATCTTTGGCCACCAACTCTCAAACACCTTGACATCTCCTTCTGATCTATTTGGCTTCACTCGCTCTAGGGGTGGTGGTTCATAGCCTACATCATGTCTCTTATATATATCTTATCCTACCTTATTGGGCTGCATTGTATTTTAGAGAGCTTGGCTATGGTTCCTGCTTCTATAGGAGATACTTTCACACTCCCACAACATACCTTTTGACTGATGTACTCTTTTAGTCCCATTGACCTACTTTTGTCGTCATTTGCTGGACATTGATATTCTTATCATATCTTACCTTATCTTATCTTAACTCAAAGAGGGGCTTGATTTATAAATCTAAAAGCTTTTGGCCCTCCAAGGAAGGTTTCTTAAAATAGGTAAAACATTCTTTGGATTCTCTAATTCCAAGATTGCTTTCTACAACTCTTGTGCAAAAGGTTTCTTCTCGTTTTATAGATTGAAGCAGATAGAGCGAGAATTCTTCAAGGAGGGTCATGGTTTTGGGGCATCCATTGCTCTGCATGAAATCGTGGCACCCAAACTTTAACCAAACAACAGAAAACTCTGAATCCCTCCTAATTTGGGTGAAGCTTTCTAACGTTCCTATTTTCCTGTGGATGATGAGGTGTTAAAAAGCAGTGGAAATCATCTAGGCCATTTCTAGTCCATTGGTCCTTTTCCAAGAAATGTGATTATTTCCTGTACCAGAATTTGCATGGAGATGGATGTGAGTAAAGGTCTTCCAGCTGAAATGGTGTTAAACTTGGATGAATTGAGTTGGACGCAAACACTTGACTATGGAAACTTATATTTTCGTTGCAAAATCTGTTGTGATCTGGGTCATGCTCCTTCCTCCTGCCCTACGGTTCAGAAAGGAGGATTACAAAAAATGAAAAGGATGAGGAATAAATCTTCAAGCTGGCCAAAGAAATGGCAGCAAAGAAATTTTCCTTCTCTTCTGCCTTTGGCAATGAGACAAATGTGGAGGCAGGCTGAAAAGGAGACTATGCGCAAGACTAGAAACAGATAGAAGAAAGAGCCAGTGCTGCAGGTATGATGAAATTATGAATCAATCCAAAAAGGAACCATCGATAGCACAAAACCAAAAAGGACGAACAGAACTATCTGTAAAAGATTCCATAAAGATGATAATTTTAAAACAATCCAAAGCTGGTGGAGAAAAGCAAATGGACAAGGAAAGAGAAGAAAAGAAAAAACGATTAAATCTGTGTTACAAGGAGTTATGCAAATAGAAATCAACCATTTTTTCAAGCAAAAACACTTTTTTAAACTGTCATGTAAGGACAGCAGCCTATGGCTCAAGGGTGTTGTTGGGGCCTTCTAATTTTTATGATATTAATAAAATTTCCCTTCGTTTCTGTCACTAAAAAAACTGATTTGCTATCTAATCTATAAGGAAAATAATCACCGGACTAAGCCAAACCTGACCAATAATAGCAGCAGTTATTAGATTCCTTACCACTAGTTGGCAAGCAACATATACTACCTACCAGCTCAAACATGTTTAATCCAATGTCAAAATAATCATCTTACCAAGGCAGGAGTCTCGGTTAGCTTTGTGTTGGTTTCAACTACTTCTCCAGAAACCGGAGCAATAATATCACTGGTTGCTTTTACACTCTCTACTGCACCGAAACTGCTACCTTTCGAAACCGCTGCTCCAACTTCTGGCAGGTCGACAAACACAACATCTCCCAAGTGGTCCTGAAAGAATAATAAAGAAAGAGATTAGCACAAAAACCTTAACCAGTTTATCTCACTGCCCCACAAACATTATTGGTCAATAGGCAGGTTGTATATCAAAGATGTAGACTGGCATTGTAGCCCTTCAAAAGGAAATGACATCCTAACATAAAAATATAAGCGGTCAATATTGTCCAATCTCTCACGCCTATGGCATCAGTGTCATTCTAAAAATGTTTTCCTCACGCGGTTTTCAGAACTACCTTTGAAACCCACCCAAGTAACCCAAATACCAATACACTCACTATATCCCCAACAATAATGCAACTTTTGCCAGCTCGGTGTAAGCACTACCGTTTACACACTGGAAGCACAAAACCCAATCTAAAGAAACAAAGATCTAAAAATTAAAAATGGAATGCGAGCATTGAAATTCCTCAAATAGCACTACTTTGAAGTTAATAATAATAGAAGGCTGGGACAAAGCCTTACGAACCTGAGCATGGTGGGTTATGCCCACTGTGCCATCAGATTTCACCCACTCATGGGAATCTGCATACTTCAACCCCTCGATAACTGCAAACATAGATCTTGTCAAGCAATCCCTTTTTAAATCATATTAACACTCGAATCTCAAATGGTTCCTCCCTATATTTCAATCAGAAGACCAACAAAGGCAAAACAAACCAAACGAATCCCTAAAACAGTTCATGCTGATAATGCAACCTACATTTTTATTTGATTTAACCATATATTCCCATGCAAACGTCTGAAAAAAAATCCACCCATTACACCATATATTTGCATGCAATGAATATAACACGAGCAATGGAGAACAGAGAGCATGTATATCATTGACCTTCAGAAAATCCTCGAGAAAAAGGAACAGCAGGAAATCCGAGTGAGCGAAGAGGACGTCTGCATCCAATCCCAAGAGATGTTGCAGTTTGAGATGCCCACACTCTCAACGCCATTGATGGATCCCAAGCTACAGAAGATAAACCTCTGATCTGGTGACAGACCACTTGATCTGGTGACAGACCACTCACGTTAGCTGTGAACGTGGATGAATAAGTTTTCACAACTAAGATTATATCTTCATTTTTTTGGATGTGCCCCAATTTTCTCTTTCGTTTAAACTCCAGAATAAAATGGTCCACAATCTCGTCATCCACATTCCCAACCCATAGGATTATTGTGATGCCTTTGATGATAACCTACAAAAATTTCGATTTTTTTAAAGGTTTGAACTTAATGGTGGCTAGCCTATTTAAAGTAGTGCGATGCATAAACAAACCTTACTTTGTTCTCCACAATTAAAATTTGCTACAAGTCTTACATGGAAGGGTTGTAAAGTTTAAAACTCTCCCCTTCCATGTTAAAGTAAGTGCATATTTTACTATGTTAATACAAAATTGTATTCCAAAGATCGAATCAAAGAAAAAAAAATACTATAAACTCCATTACTAAGATGATATTATACACACTAATTATGAATTAAATTTTGGATTATTTGTCATTAAGTGAAAGGAAAGGAAAGGATAACATGGGTTGTATTGTCTTTCTTGTTCATGATTTAAACTTTGTATCACTTGTCATTGAATAAAGTGTAAGTGGGACATTGATATGATTTCTTATGTATTTCATTTTAAGGTGTCAACTACTATGTAATGGAGAAAATTATTTTAATTAACATGACATCACCACTATAAATTGGTCATCTTAGTTAATGATTAATTATTTTATTAAGGACTTTCAAATTAGATCGAATGCACGTTGAAATGAAATTGTGTTTTTTGATTACTCATGTTATCATTTTCTTACTACATGCTCTATCCAAACATACCTTAAAAATACCTTTGATACTTTTACAAGGTTGATTCTTAACAAATAATATGTACTTGTTTTAGTTCTCAAAGTAAGGTACCTTGAGAGAGGAGTTCAAAGGTGTTGAGATGCAAGTTATAATTTTGTATATCTTGTTTCCCCTATTGATGTGCTCACACGAGTGCTTGGTGAGCTACTATGTGATTATGCTTCTAGTGTTTCCCTACATCTATCTTTTAATGTCCACTTGCTTGTAGCAATGAGTCCTAGTTTTGGACATTGTGTTGTAATCTCTCCTCAATTATTTACTCCTTCTATTTTTGGGTTTTGTTGGTATTGACAAGCTCCTTGTCATGACAAAGTAAGAGGCCTATCTCTTATGAATCCAATGTGAACTTAATGATGCCATGGTGAATTTCCTTGTAATAAGGTTGAAAGATAAACTTTGACTATTTTGCATTTACAAGAAGATGAAGAATAAATTTTGCAAATGTGTTAAGTTCCTACTTCGTTAGGCAATTGTGACACTTATATGTCCAGATACCTATATCATTCCAAAGTGGGTGTGATGAGGAATTGTCATTACAACTCCACAAATGAATTTAACCAATCGTTGTGAATGAAAGGGTGGATGTGATGTTGTTGGTTGATCTTTATGTTTCATGTTGTTAGGAGATACATTAACTTTACAAATTCAAGCTCATTAAGCTTTGTGTACTAACAAAATGTCACAACAAGGGGAATGTGGATGTTGGAAAGGGGAGGAGAAGTTCTATCTTATTCAAGATGGATTATTTCACTATTACCAAGCAAACTTGTCTTCATGCATAATTTGTTGTGCAACTCCAATCTTTTTAGGAAAACACTTACTATGCATTATGTGCTCTAATAAATACACCCAACCTTAATAATATTTCAGCTCTAGCACTAATATATTTTAAGAATACTTAGCCTTTTTTAGTAAAGTATCATTGTACTTGTGAATGTACTAACTACGACACTGCAATCTTCACCTTAGGGTTTTGAGATTTATGTGGTGGGAGTTGTTATTAAGATTGTTCAAAAWTTCCACAGTGTTCATTTTTTAATATTCAACGTTTCGGATCTCTAATCAGATCCATCATCAAGACAAAACATCAATGCGCACCAGTTCAATGTGAACAACRACCAAGAAATGCTAYGAAATCATTGTAACTTAGTTTCAAATATTATTGTGTTAACACAAAAGGTGGATGAATCTCTTTTATGAGATCAATACCCCATTAGTGAAATGGGGCTTCTACCTAGATAGGCTTCAGGGGTAGCGAAAGGATTTTCTACCTCCCAGCAGATATTTGGCACTCATGGCAAGCCCTAACAAGCCTGTGGACATCAGAAAAAGAAAAAAAAAGGGTAGGTTATTAGCATCCAAACCTTAATATTTTGTGAGATACTACCCTAGTTGCATAATGTCCTCCACAAATGCCTTGATGCATGTCCTTGACCATTATTTTAGATGAACTTACAAAAACATGTAGTAAAAAAAAGTACTTGTACACCACAAAAATAACTCACTCAAGAATGTGCATAAAAGCTAACTCTTGTCAACTAAAAAGATACAACATGTACAATAGAGTTGCAACAAAGACAACATTTCCTCTTGGAAAACATTCTCCATTGCACCAAATCTTTACAACACTCTAGCTCACACCATAAATCTCCTTACAACATATAGCTCACTCAAATAATTTACAGCCTATGGCTCACTCAAATAATTTACAACCTATGGCTCACTCAACATAAGGCCCCCTTTAATAGGTAGATCATTTATATATAACAAAGTTAGGTTCCAACCTGGTGGGCCAGCTCTAGTGGTTGAGTGCTTTCAGTTTCATGCAGAAGGTCTTAGGGTTAATCCCTTGGGATGGCTACCTCTATTGCATGCCTCACTCATTGTCGGTGTTGTGTCAAACACCATAATCAACACCAAGAAGGTTACACTAGGTACTATCCACAAAATGTAGGGAATACCCAGGGGTTTCCTTGCAAGGTTTTCCTTCGGAAAAAAAAATAACAAAGTTAAGTTATATAAACTTGGCTCTTAGATTCAAACTATTGATCATACTCACCAATCTCTACATTGATACATCATACATAACATACATATATGTAATCAATTTATAATCATTAAGTTTGACTCCATCAAATTATAATTATATTAACAACCAATTAATCACGGGGTATGTATTTGAGGGTGATAAGGCTCACACCTAGTTCTTCAAGTATCAATTTTGGCTCAGACTACAATTTTGAATGTACAAATCATAATTATGATGCCAACAAAAAAATCCAAGTCAACGACACTTGCTAGAATCCCCAAATGATAATGTGGAAATACTCATATGGTTGTGCACATCGTTCATGCTTGCATGATACAACACACTTATGTGCTAATTTTTCATCAATCCCCACACACTTGTGTTTCTATCACATAAATTTTTCATTAACCTTTCCAACACTCCCTCCTGTTAAAAAATCACTATTTAATTCCTATATTTCCCTTAACTTCTCAATTTAGCTTTCTTGTAGTGCCCCTCTAGTGTTTAACAACCCTAATAAAGCTACTACTATTAAATTTATTCCATCTAATATGTATTATCTTTATTTTAGTTGTAACATGGATTATTTCATAGCTATAACAAGTTTGCTTTTGTATAATTTTGTTGCTACCTGCAATCAACTAGAATATAGCATAACAATAACCTTCTTTTAACGGTTATCGACTATTAATGTTCATAAGCAAATAACATTTTACTGGGAAATTAACGAAGAAAATTTAGTAGCATACCTCTTTTATGATTTAAACAAAAAACATAATAAACTAGCATACCCCCAAAGCAAGGGAAGGGAATATTGAAGAGAATATAGGGAAAACATGTTGTAAAAGGAAAGTAGAGTGTTGTTTTGGAGTCAGTGGATTGTTATGTTATGACTT
>ML834380.1:6611-49918 GCA_009831015.1 Picea engelmannii
TTTAATCCTCCTAAGTGCCTATGTTTGTTCGACTATCCCCTTTATAAGTTGAGGGGTCTAAGTGGTGCAGTATTTAGAGCATGCATACATCATTGTTGAAAAAGGAAAACTGACTTTCCCCACATCAAAACCTTACAATGAAAAATTTTGTTCAAATGCACGACTGTTAGCATGGACAGGTGCGCGTGTGCGCGCGGACTGTATCAACGAACCAGAGTGCATGCGCGCATCTGTGGGGTGGAATACCCACGTGTTTGAGAAAAAAACACCGGTCCTCTCGATTCTGCTGTGAATCGGCTGGTTAACAGGTCGACGAAAGCCGGTTTGAGTCCCTGCAAGTTAAAAACAACAAAAGGAAAGCGAATTAAACCCAATTGAGGGAGAATTTGATACCTAAAATCCCCAGTGGAGTCGCCAGTCTGTTCGTGGTCAATCGGTCACTAGGTGAGCAAAATGGAGAACTCTCTGCATATCCTGTTGGGTTCATCAGGACAAAACATCTGTGGCAGCATGGGGTTAAAAGAAAAGAAAACTAAATACAATCTAACTAACAACTGAAAGCAAATAACAATTCGAAAATAAACAAAAAACGTCAAACATAAGACAAGGGAGTCGTCAATGGTTCCAGGCTTGATCTATTAGTGAAACCAGAGCACACGCTGAAGACAGAGATAGGGGTTCCCTCTCCCTCCAGCGGAAGGTCCTTCGGAGCCCTCAACACAATGCTTTCCTTACAAAATGAATAGAACTGAACTGAGTGATGAAAGAACTCTGGGTTAGGCTGTTGATGGATTGTTTGTCAAAGACTGAGCTATGAATCATCTAGACAGCGTAACTTTGCTTTGAATTCTCTGCTAAAACAATGAGTCTTCACGGCTATTTATAGAAATTTTCCAGGCGGTCACGTAACCAACTTCCGGTGTAAACACAGACCTGTTTAGGGTTCACTTAAGCCATTGACTCACCGCATTTGCAGAGCCGACTCTGATTCGAGGGTCAAATCATCTTGGGGGCCAGTCCACAGGCGGTCGGGAGGCCGACTTATGCAATTAATGTGCCGTATTAACAAATGCGTGGGTTTTTGTGTTGACAGGCGCGCGTCGGGCGCGCATGTGCTAGTAACACGTTTTTGTCCCGCGCATATGCGCGTGCATCAAGCTGCTGTAAAGTGCCCTTCAATTTTTGGTTACTTTGTGTAGTTTTTGACCCTTCTGGAATGATGTGAACTTAATTCAGTGTCGTGAATGACTTCATTGCTGTTTTGATGATGTGGAGTTCTTGTCGCCATGTGCAGACGAAATTTCAGTGATAACACATGTCAACATCAATTATAAGACAGGTATCTCAAATCATGTTGTTGACTTCCTCAGTCGACCTCCTGTGGCTTCACTCACCACTGTGCTCCATTCTTGTCTACATGAAGCATCTGAGTGGCCCCAACTTTATTAGCAATATATGGACTTCACCACAACCTATCATCTCTTGGGTACACATGCGACTTTCACCAATTTTCACATGCAGGACAGACTATTATGCCACCCGGGCCATATTTGTTTTCCTACAAGCGAGCGTACAAATATGCTTTGGGAATCCCACTACAGTCAGATGGCAGGACATTTTGGCGTGGAGAAAACTATGGTTGTTCTTCATAAACATTTTTATTGGCCAAAAATTCAACAGGACGTCAACATGTATATCAGATCTTGCACTGCCTATGCCATTTCCAGGTTGGCCATCAAGAAGTAAGTCTTATACACCCCTCTTTGTACTCTCGAGAATCCTTGGGAATTCATGTCAATGGATTATATGTATGGCCTTACGTCCACCAAACAAGGAAATGATTGTGTATTATTAGTCGTTGATTGGTTTTCAAATATGGCCATCCTCACAGCTTGCAAGAAGAATATCACAGTGGCAGATACTTCCAAGATCTTCTTCGAACGAGTGTGGGTCCACTTTGGGATACCAAAAACCATCATATATGATCAGGAAAACATATTCCTCAGCACATTTTGGTCTATTCTATGGTCACTGTTGGACACCAAGCTCACAAAATCCATTGTTTTCCACCCCCAAATAGATGTCCAAACAGGGGTCGTCAATCTGATGATTGTGCACATCCTGCACATGCACAACTCTAAGAATCCACGTACATGGGACGAGAGTCTCCCATATGTTCAACATAGTTACAATAGGGTTTTCCATAGCTCCATCAGCCATATCCCATTTTAGATGGGTTGGGATTCCAATCCTTGGGATCCATTGATGTTGTACTTCCTCTTGCCACCACATAAACAAACTCTTCCCACGATAAGTCTGCGATCGACAAAGCCAACAGATTCATTGAGTGGATTTAGCACATCCGCCAATAGGTCCAGGAGATTTTTCAAAAATCCAATGCAAAGTACAAGCAAAACCATGGTTAACATAGGGTACCACAAAAGTTTTAGGTTGGTGACAAAGTCTGGTTACATTTGTAGAAGGAGAGTCTCACAAGGCCCCATTGAAAGATCCCATCACTTTTCTATGGGCCTTACACTATCACCAAGGCCATGGGTAGAAATTATTTTGAGCTCAACACTCCAACCTTCCTTGGCCTACACCCATTGTTCAATGTGGACCTTCTTCGACCATATTTTCCACCATTATTGGACACCTCAGAGATCACAGAAGAACTGACACCCACAGAGCTCAACCCTTACTGCATGGAACAAGCCTACACTGATCATATAGTGGACACATAAGTCAAGGGCACTCACTAGCAGGGGATCCATTTTTATCGGGTTGTCAAGGCAGGGCAACTACTACACTAAGGAAAGTGGCTCACCCGGGGCCAAATCCAGCAAAATTTTCTTCACCTCATGGGGGAACTCAATGAAATGGAGACCATTTCTTCCTAAGGGGGGAGGATTGATCTAGTTGGATATTGGTGGCCAACCACCTATTCCAATTGTCTCCTCTTGCCTATTTTTAGTTCAACACGTTCTTATGTACTTCATTTTAATTGTGGGTTCTATACTTCTGTGGGTGTTTGAAGCCCTACACATCTTCCAGGTGGATATTGGTGGCCTCCCACCTAATCCAACTGTCTTATTTTGTATGTTTTTATGTCATCACATATTTTTGTACTTCCAGGGCCGTTTGGAGGCCTAAATAATGTTTTTTTCCTCACCCGAGTCAAACTGTACACGAAGTCATAGTTTGATGGTGGAATGTGTATTTCTCTGAATGACCTTTTGAGAAGGATATAACGCGCCTAAAACGGAGGCCGTATGCAAATGTTACGACCCCAGGAAGTTGAGGTACCAACTTACACATAGAGGCCCACATGAATTTTGACGTTTCACCTCCTAGGGTTAGGTTTTTGTATGTCTAGGGTTTTGGAATTCATGAGTAATATAAAAAAGGCCTCTAGAGCCTCACTGTAATTAATTCTACTTAGACGGATGTGTGTAGTAGCCACATCTCTTCTTAGAGATAGATACCACCATTCGAGAAAGTGTTTCAATTCTACAGTTTTACATTTTCAGTCTATTTCATTATTCAATAGAAGATATTGTTCACTGGATATCTATGTTATTCTTCATATCTCTATGTTTATTGTATTTAGTCTGTTAATCACTTCGTTCCGCTCCTAAATCCATATCATTGGTATCAAAGTGTTTTTCTCTTCATTTGTTTTTTTTCATGCATGTCAGCAACAAGATCTGGGAACAAGAAGTTGGGACTCGAACCAATTGAGCCATTGCAAGATCGGTAGCGCAGAGCCCGACAACAACACAAGGGGGACGAAAAGAAATATGACGGAGTAAAATATCCTATTAAAATGTTTTACGAGGAATCGCTCACATGACAAAGGAACGAAATTATGGAAAAAATTTCACAGATACTTCGACGAATACCCAAAGGAGAAGCATCTTCATCCGAAAGCCATGCAACCCGCTTCAAGGTACAGATAAATTTTTATATTCCATTATTTGAAGGACTGATAGATGTGGATGTTGTAGATATATGGTTGAATTTTCTCAAAGGGTATTTTTCGGTCCACAATTTTTTTGATAGGGAAAATATCACTTTTGAATTCCTCAATCCCATTCCCCATGTTAAAAATTGGTGGGATACTTACACTGAGAAAAGTGTCGTAGAGGAATCTTCAATATTTTTTGTGGCCCCTACATGGGATTCCTTCTGGGATTCCATTAAATAAATATACTACCATGTTGGAAGCTACGAGGACCAATACACTAGATGGACCACCCTACATCAAGAAAGGGACCAGACAAAACTAGATTTCACCAATATTTTCCATACCCTGAGAACCAAATTGGGTATCAAAGACTCTGAGTATCATCTAGTGCTCAAATACTGCAGTTGTTTACATAGATACATTAAAAAAGAAATGGATATTCTGGACATTTCCTCATTGGGCACGGCTTATAGATATGCTATCAAGATCGAGCATAAATTTAAGTAGAAAAGGTGAGAGTTTGGATCTGCAAACCCCTCACAGTCGAAGCAGGGTGAAGGCAGCCCCAAACCACACATCAAGGGACCAAGTCAATATGGATGCCCTCAGGACAACCAGTCCAACATGCAACTCAAGAAGGGAAATGAGAATATGAAGAAGGACATGGGAAAATGGTGTTTGTACCATAAAAACCGTTGGAACAACTTCGAAGAATGTCACTCCAAGCACTCACTCATGGTCGAAATAAAGGCTTCTTAGTCAGTGTCCGATTATTATTCTGAATCAAATCTTGAAGGAGGGAAGCAGATTATCGATGTTGAACCTAGTGCCACTATTGCTACCACCAAAGTCTAGTCAAGCAAACCAGAAGAACCAAAGGAAGGGGAATGCCTCTTTCACTCATAGATGTGGGTAAAGGGGGTTCCACTTCACTTCATTTTCTATAGCGTTATTTAGAAGAACCTTATTTGAGAAGAGGTCATCAAGTAGCTGGACCTGTCAATGACACCACACCCGCATCCCTACACCATCGGCTAGTGTTGTATCCTTTTCGTCACCTCAATGAGAAAAGGAGGGACACTTACAAGTCCAGTTGGGTTAGCTGGATAGGACAGAGGTTAGTGAAAGAATTAGAAATATTGAGCACAATAAATAAACAAACAACTAAGCTAACAACAATTAAAGAAACTAAACTAAAATGCATAAGGGAATTAGAACCAAAATTAACCAAACAATGACCAATATTCATGCCACCAATGGATAGATTGTATTAGTGGGAAAACACCAAAGAGAAAGGGAGGCTTATGGGTTCCCTCTTCCTCCAAGGGAGGGATATTGAACCCCCAATGAGAGAGATCTTCTTACAAATAGAAAACTAAAAGGAAATAGTGAGGAAATCCAAAGCTCATTCACTTGAGAGGTGATGTGAATAACCCAATGAAATGGTGCTTGTATGCTCCAATGAGGAAAGAGGTTCCTTGTAGGAGAATAGAGGGAATATAACAATACACATAGATTCTTGGAAATATAGTGCACCCATGGTCTCTTTTTATAGCAAAGATTTGAGGCATTATCCAACCTGTCTTTAGTGTGAACAAGGGGACCTTTAGGTCTTTGACCAACCCAGCCCCCCACTCAGATTCATCTCAGATTTGGGGGTCAAATAGACTTGGGAGCTGAACCAGAAGTGAGTGGGAGGCTGACCAAAATCATTAATACATCGTTCTGAGGTGTGAGCGTCTTTTTTCATCTGTAGTCGTGCATCGGGCACATGTGTGCTTTCCATGCGTTTTAGACTGGCACACGTGCGCGCGCTTCTTTTATATTCTGAGCACATACTGATTTTATAACCAATTGTATAGTTTGTGTCCTTTGTAAATAAATTTTGGGCCATGAATGAACTAATAGGTGTTTGGAGATGTTGGATTCCTGTAACCATTTACAGATGAAATTGCATTGATAACAGATGCCCCCGTGATGTGTGAGGTTAGGAGCATACGTATAGCCGAAATACATCAATGTTTCTTCTATTGAGAGTACCATTGTAAGAAAGAGTGTTGAGAGGGATTGCAAGAGAGACCCATTGGAGGGTGAGGGGAACTTGGGGGAACCAAACCTTGCGCCGGGTGTGGAAAAATAAAACAGTGTACAAACGAGGTGGGCTTGCCCCATGCTCGTGTCATGTAACTCAAAATGTGGAAGACAGTAACTGAAGTGGTATGTTGACATAAATAATTGCAGCACCCTCTGGGGGGTTTTGATAATGATAGAGGGCAATTATGATGGTGAACATACTCTGAAAAGAGGCGATGAAACCTATAAGAAGTGTTGATAATTCATGGGAATTGATAGCCCAACAAATTTCAAAGGTCTTCGACAAATATAAAAAGAATTGCAATAGTCACAAAGTAAGATCCACCATAACATGAGATAGGGTTGAAGTTGAATGTTATGGGGGTCAATGACAACAAAGAAGAATGGGGGTCCCAGACTGCTCATTGAGAGTCAAGATGTTGTTTCCCTCCTGGAAACTGTGTTGATGTTGACTGAAAGGGAGACGCAACTCCAAGAAGCAAAGGGCTTCATGAAATCCACTGGATGAGATTAGGAACTGATGAGGTGCATGGATGAAGTCAATAATTGGTGAGACTCAAGAATGCCCTTGGTTGGGGATATATGTTAAGTATGAGTGGACGTAACCGTGAAACTGAAACTAGCGTCAGGGGGATGACTAGACGTGGGTTAAATTGTGTCAGAGGCATGACAAAGTGGAAAAAATCAGAGATCGTAGGTACATGGACTGTGGGATACTCAGGTTTTATGGACGATGTCAACAAGAGTAGAAGGTAATGAATTCCCCAACCAAAGGTGACACGGTTTGTTCTTCTAGAAAAAATAAGGTCGTCGAGGGTGACAACAAAAAGCTAAGTAAATGTTGGAAACAAAGGCTTTTTACAATTACCAAATGAATAAAGAATTGATTGGGATAAACGTCCAGATACAAAAATGGGTGCTCTAGTGCAAGATGGCTTGGATTGTGATGGCACAAGTTGCGTGAAAAAACTAGTGAAGGGTGGGGGCCCCATGGGTGGGTTTCTGTATGAGGTAAATGAATGGAGGAAAATTAGCAGACGGAAAAACTGATTGTGGATGAAATGGAAGGTTAATGATACTGCGAAGGTGTAGTCAAATTGAACCCATGATGAGAGATCTTGGGAGTCCATTGGGAAGGCTAGCATAATGAGGAGAAGAAGTATGTACTTGATTCTCGGAAACGTGTAAGACTATCGGGACTCCCATCCCTAGGGGGTCAAACAACATGAGTGTCAAAGTGCCAAGGGGGACTATGAATGGGACAAATCATGTGGGGAAGAATTCTACTAGGTGACAGTACTTGAAATGCAGCGAAGGTGATCGTACTGCAAAGACGGGTGTGAGGATCCTACAGGAAAATGTCAGAGGGTGTGACTAGGAGACACAATTTATATTTAGGGGGAATGATTACATGAAAGTGTTGAGCATTTACCTAAAGAGGTTGCGTTGATAAGATATTACCAAGTACCTAAACACATGAAAACCAAATACCTGATGTGAACAATATCTATAGATAAAGAACATATAACATTTGTTCGATAATTTTGAACATGAGCATGCGTACCTGGGTGTGATGTGAGCAAAAGGCTCCTCAAGGACCGAGGACAGATGGTGACCCAGGGAATGTGATTGTATAGGTGGTGGGATCTTGATCCCATGGCTAAAGATGGATCATAAAATGGATGCTCTGAGCTCCTGTAATTGAGTTTGGAAGTTTGGCAAAAGGGACTATATATAGCTGTCAGGCCCATAATGCCACCCCATTTGTACCTTCTGTCATAGTGAGTTTACGAGAGGTTTGAGAGGATATTTGGAGATTCCAGGAGATCAATTTAGTCAATCCAAGATCAACAAGTTCTAGGTTAGTGGTCATATCCTCCTGCATAGTAATTAGGATTTCTATTTACGACAGGGCCGTACGGAGGGATTTTGTGATGGTGGGCCCCCCCGTGCGCGGATGATCGAAGGATTCCCATGCTTGGGTGCGTGGTCGTAATTGGTGTAGCCATGCATGGGGGCCCTTGAATGGGGAAACAGGTACGCATTGGATGTGCGTCTGTTCGAAGAACAGTTGTGCACTCGTGCGCGACTATTTCTCTGACAGTTGCGCATGTGTGCGCGACTGGGTAGCGAATAGGCACGCATGACTGCGTGTCTATGTGTGTGATATGGGTGCATGAATTTTCCTCTGTGTCTTTGATAGTCGTGCATTGATGCACAACTGTGTGAATAACAGGCTCGCACCTGTGCGTGCCTGTGGGGAAAATAGTCATGCACATAAGGCAAAGTTGGGGAGTGTAAAAACTTGTCTTTTTTGAGATTTGGGTGCTTTTATGGGGGTTGATGTCTGATCAAGTACTGTGTATGTGGATGCAGGTGACCAGTTGAGGATGTTGGTATAATGGAGGGAGAGATACTGGGAACGCCTTAGAGAGGTGGTGAGAGATGAGGAGCCAGGTGTGCGGGGACCTTTTCCAGCCTGTGGCTTGCTAAAGTTCTTTGACTTCTCACTGTTGCAGGCACATGAGTACCTGCTACAATTTCTGATATCTATGTGGAGTATTGATCTGTAGTGCTTCATTGTGTGGGGGGAGCAGCTCAGATTCTCTGCTACAGAGGATGTGTATTTCTTGACTGGGCTCCCTTTTCGGGGAAGTGCTCTACCTGTTGATCCCCTGTTTCCAGGGGATGGTAAGTTGGTTGACCTGGCACCAGCATATTGTACTAGGGAGGACTTTATGTCAGGCTCGATGGTGAGCATTGGGGAAATGGATTCCCTTGTGCATCGTTTCATTGTAACGATGATTGTGAGGGTCTATGGGTCCCTATCTACTCAACAGATTAGTGGTGGTCAGCTGAAGATCATGCAGAAGGCACTAGGTAGATAGAAATTTTCCTCAGTCTTGATGTTACACGTCAATATGGTGGGGTAACTCAACATGTGTTAGGTTGTTGAATCGGGGGATTTCACCTTTCGGTCAATCTTGGTGGCCTGGTTCTTGGAGAGGGTGCCTATGTTGTGCCCGAGGGTTTTGTTGGACACATCGGGTGCACGACAGACACGATTGATGTGATGTTAAGTGATCTTGGTTCATCATGGGGGTGGGGATACTGGCCATTACTTTACTACCAAGCTATCATGTGTGTGGCATCAGATTCCATAGATCATCCTACGATACCTATATGGTAGGATGGACTATCGTAGGGATCCAGAAATGGTCTTACCTCCTGGAGATGTGTGGGACCACAGAGGTATGTTGATGTATTTGATGTTTTCGATAGTGCGGAATATGTTTTATGTATGGATGGATTCTTATACTAGCTCTTGTTTTTTGTGTCTGCAGATGTGGGGCCATGATGCCGAGATATGGAGCTGGTTAGAGTGCTGACTCGCTAGGGGGCAGAGAGACCGTCACAGGGTATCCGTGGGAAAGAAAGAGACGTCGAAGGGATGAGGCTACTACGAGGCTAGCAGATGATAATAGAGCTGGTAGGAGGCGTCAATATGAGGACCCTGGTGTGGGGCCTTCACATGCTCTGCCGACACAGGCTAGAAAATTTCTCAAGGACTTTCACCGCCAATTGGAGGCGATGCTACAGGGAGTGCCTGAGGGCATGTGGACACAGATTTAGGATGAGGGAGTCTTGGATAAGTGTGTGGCAGGAAAGCAGAGTTGTGGACCCTGATTTTCCAAGCAGCGGTAGCGGCAACAATGATGACAAGGCAACTTCCAACTGGACTGGGCAGACCTCCAGCTGATGGGGCCTCGCCTCCTAACATAGGACCTAGTGGAGGTGCTCTAGTGGCACTATGAGTGCTTGATGTATTCATTTTATTTATTTATAGAGGCATGTGAGCCCATATTGTATATATGGTAGTGTGACACCTAGTTTGTACCTATAGGGATGAGGGGGTTCACCTACCTATGGGCGATGTACATGTTGTACTTTTTTTTGTAAACATTTGATGGCACAATGATCAGTATATATATATATATATATATATATAGATAGATATAGATATGGATATACATTTTTGGATCTTTGTGATGTTCACATGTGATGACGTTTTGTGATGTTTTTTATGATGTCTAATCTATATGCTGTGACAAACTTTCGATGGTTTATGTATGTGTAATGGTATCTTGATGTGATAAATTCCAATCTAACACTAGGTTAACCATATTATCTGTTATTTGATTGCATTTTCGTGGAATATGTGTAAATTTGATTGAATCAAAATGTCGAGATAAAAGTCTAACTTGCAGGTATTTGCTGAAGAGGCATGGATCGCAGACACAGTACACATTATTGAGTTGCAGGGCGATGAGATGGGAATCTAGTAAAATGCTAAGGTGGCGAATATAACGGTGACTAGCCTCGACAAGGAGGCCAATGACAGCTATGTATTCTTCTTGGTTTTTGGTTGCTGAGCCCAAACATATGTCATTGGAGTGGAGCATTTCATGTGAGGGGGTATAAAGGGCCCAAGCGGACGAAGCAAGATTTTGTGTCCACCAGCTAGCTCTGTCAGTGTAACCGATGTGGTAGATCGATGGAGGAAGAATATGTCAATAACACGAGTGGTAGATTAGACATAAGGCATGGAGGGAAAAATACGTTTTTTTTTAAAACGCTACAAAACATGTACAAAAAAGAAAAAGCCTAGTGTAGAATGACTACGCTCAGGCGCAAAATTTCTTTAAGTACAACCCGTTGATGGGTTCTTTGAGAGGGTACCCTTCAGGAGAGACCAAGATGTAGGTGATTTTAGTGAGGCAATGTTGAATGATGTAGGGTCCATGCCATAACAACTCGAATTTTCCATGGTCGAGGGTATCGTGGGAGATATCCTAGGCAAGGACAAGGTCTCCTTCGTTAAAGGAGCGAAGGTTGACATGGAGATCAAAGTTGTCCTTTGACCATTTTTTGGCTGCCTCGTTGTTCTGTAATGAAGACCGGCGGTCTTCATCCAATGACTCTAGGTTCAACAAGTCTTGTTCCATTGGAGAAGTGTCAGGTAAAAGCTCAATAGTGGTGAGTAAGGTGGGAATTTCGCACTCGATGGGGAGAGTGTCTTCAACCCCATGGACGATATGGAAGGGTTTTAAACCAGTGGTGGTGTTAACTACTATGAAATAATCCCATAGTGTTGAAAACAACATATGATGCCAATTGGTCTTATATTTTTTGACAGTACGTTGCAGCATGGTTTTAAGACTTTTTTCACTGCCTCTACTTGTCCATTGGATTGAGGGTAGTAGGGGGAGGAGAACTCATGGGAGAAGCCTAACCGAGAGGATATTTCGATGAAGATATCATTCTCGAAGTGTTTCCCATGATCATAGACTAACTATAGTGGGAATTCAAAGTGGGAGATGGCGTGATTAAAGAAAAATTGTACTGCGGTGTCAGCGTTGTTGTTGAAGGTGGGCATGCATTCATCCCACTTGGTGAAGTAATCGACTACCACGATAATGTAATTGTGTTTTTTGTTGGATGGAGGGTTACAAGTCATGAAGTCAATGCCCCATTTGCAAAAGGGGCCAGCGGTGATGACTGGGTGTAGAAGAGAGGGTGGCGCTCGTGCTTTGTCGGCATAAAGATGGCATTTTATACAGTGTTTCATGGCATGGATACAGTCATGAAACAATGTGGTCCAAAAGTAGTCTGCTCGAATGATTTTCTAGGTGGTAGAAATCCCTAAGAGGTGACCACCGCAAGTGCCATTGTGGAAATAATTCAGAAATATGTCAGCCTCATCGATGGTCAAACATCGACGGAGTATGGTGTCGACCCCTCCTCGATATAAGATGTCTCTGATACAAATATATCGAGGGGATAGATGGTGAATACATCGACGATCATCCTTGGAGAGTGAGGTCCAAACTTCTATGTTCGGAGGTAGACGAGGATATCGTCGTACCAAGGATCATCCGAGGGGATGTAAAAGAGGTGTTCGTCGGGGACGTCTGTATTGACGGGTGAACTGGTAGTATCTGAGGGAAATGTCGTAATGAATTCAATGAGGATGAGGGATTTCTTTCTCTTGGGTGTTGAAAATTCAAGGTCATACTCCTGAAGGATTACGATCCATTGAGAAAATTTACCATTAATTTGTCGACGACTGAGCAAGTATTGCATGGGGTTGGACTCTGCCACAACTTTGATAGTGCGATATAAGATGTAATGGCACAATTTCTGGACTATGAGGAAAACTGTAAGGGAGATTTTCTCTTCATGATTGTACTTCATGGGTGGTCTTGAAATATTTTTACTAATACAGTAAATTACGTGCTCACGACCATCATCCCCTAGTTGGATGAGAACTCCTGCCACTAATATGGTTGAGGCTGATAAGTAGAGGATATAGTCGCGATCATAGTCGGGTGGACTAATCAAGGGGGATTTGGAGAGTGTTGCTTTTAAATTATCAAAATCAGTTTGGGCATGTTCATCCCATTGGAATGGGATATCATGACACAATAATCGAAGGAAACCATGTGCACGAGTGGCATATCAGGGACAAAGCAACGTAGAAAGTTAGCTTTTCCTTATAGGCTTTGGAGTTGGTATAAATTCTGAGGTGGTGTAATTTAAGTGATGGCTTGGACCTTGAGGGGGTCGACGTTGATGCCGCGTTGGGAAATGATGAACCCAAGGAGGCTTCCAATGGTGACACAAAATATGCACTTGAGGGGGTTCAAGAAGATATTCTACTGATGACACTTGTGAAGGATGACGCGTAAGTCATTTAGATGTTGAGTGCGTTTCTTATATTGAGTGGTGATATCGTCTAAGTAGGCGAGGATGATGCGAGCCAGATCATGAAAAACGTATGTCATGGCCCATTGGAATGTTGCACCGACATTCTTGAGGCCAAAAGGCATGACATGATATGAAAAAGTACCCCATGGGGTAGTGAATGCGATTTTGTATTGGTCTGCGGGATGAATTTGAATTTGATTGTAGCCAGAGAAACTATCCATAAGGGAAAAGGCTTCGTGGCTAGAAAAATCATCAATAATTTTCTCGATGAAGGGCGTTGGGAAGTTGTCTTTGGTACAGGCGTGATTGATATCACAAAATTAGTGCAGACATGAATAATGCCCTTGTTTTTGTTGACAAGGACGAGGTTGGATACCCATGACGTATATGCGATGGGGTATATGAACCCGACAATGCGTAATTTGTCGATTTCGACTTTGATGGTTGCCGCTTTAGATGGGTGATATCATGCCATGTGTGATATCAGGCCATGTGTCTATAGAAATTTAGACAATAGAAGGATCAATACCATGCATCTATGTGTATGACCAGGCAAAAATGTCCCGATATTCCTGGAAGAGAGATTTGTAAGCTATAAGTTCTTCATTTCTTCAGGAGAGCATGCAAAGCCAATGGTGATTTCCTCTATGATGCCAGGTTTGATGGAAATATCAATTTTGAGAGTTGGGGAAATATTGGGCATGTTTCCTTCTTCAAAAGCGTTGGGGGAAGGGATAGGATTGTTGAACCAGTTTATATGCTCGGATGGGATGAAATCCTTATTTTTGATTGTGCATATGGAGTCTTGGCTAGGGGGATCAAAGGATTTCTGTGAGATAAAGAGTGCTTTGTGATGGAGTGCATTCCATGGGCAATCATGGGTAGTTAATTCCTTGAGGATGTCTTCATCACAGTGGAACTGGCGAGAATATAGGGGATCCCGAGGAGTAACATTGGTGACTGTGACCGTATGATTATCTTACGATGGTGAATATGTAGGGGAGGCGCAAGGAGGTTGCGATGGTGGGCTCGACATAAAACAAATATCGAGATATTGTGGGTTAAATATTGTATTCGGGCATTTTCTATGGGGAAATGTACTGGAGAATTGGGGGGATTTGGGGGCAAATCCTCATATAGGTTGTCCATGAACCATGGAGGAGTGGGGAGTGCCTCGGGCTCAGGTTAGATAATATGAATGACATCGAGGGATAGATTAGGGGTAATCAGTGGTACCTCTAAAAATATGGGGGTTGTAGGATTCTGAATAAGGGCCATTTGGCGATGCCTGTATTCAAGGATCGTAGGACACTGGTATGTAAAATGATCCATTGATTCACATAGATATCAAGGGCATATCATCAGTTCATTAATTGAGTTTGTGACATAGTGTATGTCTGTGACAAGAGTACTTGATGACGTGGATGGGGGGGACTCTTGATGAAATCTTTGGCGTACTCCCGTTAGTGTCTATCGAAATTGAGGTAGAGCAGGGCAATGGTGGGTGTAATGGCCATACTCTGAAAAGATGGCATAGGAAAATTTGGTTCGCAACCCTGTGTTACATGTAGTCAGAGACATGGTGGTAGTACTAGGTGCATTGGGTGTAGCGACGAGTGGTGTGGTTTCTCAAGGAAGTCAGATTAAATTGAGTAACTCGGGGAGAGAGGGACATCAATTGGTGGGGTGTCCTTCTTTCTCGCATAGGGCACAAGGAAGTTGAACTCGGGGGGGAAGTGGATCGATGGGCTCTTTATTCTTCCTTAGACCCCCAATTATAGCGGTGGCACCAACAAGTGGGGGTCAGAGTGGTGCGGTGGGAGTGAGGACTGGGATCTGCATTGGGATTACCTATGTTTGGGGAGGGAGGGATGGTTGAGGAACCATCTCAGGTGGGTTCAAATACCAAAATGGGATGGAAAGAACCATGTTAGGTAGAGTAAGACTTTCAGATACCTCAAAAGCTTGTATGCCTGGTTGGGGTTAGAAGAAGGGGATTTGAGTAATGGCTTGGAGGACTATTTACCACACTGGGATGTGACCTTGGGGGAGAGGGAAATCGGGAAAAAGTGGTGTTGGGGAGTTCTTAGGGGATTCCTAAGGTAGGAGTTATGCGACTAGTGGGACGTCAGGAAGTGAAGAAGCCTCGGTGGGAGGAATGGTATCTATTTTGTTAGTTTCGTTGGAAGAGATGACGCATACTTGAGCTGAGGGATGTATGAATGGGGGTGCTTTGTTGTATGTCCCTAGAAAGGATGGGTATTTGAAAATTCTGGGGCCCATCTCGACGAGTGGGTAGGCATCGATATTGTTGTGGAAAAAAGGTAGGATGTTATCGATGTTGGAGGAAGGGTTAGGCTCGTAATGTGAAACATGATCGATGGTGATGATCCTCCCATTGTGGGGGAACATTATCGTGCAAAACACAGAAGAGGCAACTTTCATCATAGTGTACATGTAGCTACGTCCGAACAAGATATTGTAATCGAGTGGGGCATTGATAACTTCAATGTCGATGAGGATGGTTTTTCCCCCGAGTTCAATGGGGACATTTTGAAAGAGCCCTTCAGGAGAGGATGGTTGTCCATCATAAGCTATAAAAGTGATGGTGGATGGTATTAGCTTGGGAGAGCCAATTTTCTGCCATACAGGTTTGGACATGATGCATGTGGATGCACCTTCATTGATGAACTATGATGTTCTGAATTTTAACTGGTATCTGGAAAGCTACCAAAGCAGGGAGATGAGGTTCCCCACAATCTAGATCAAATGTGATGAGTCTAGTATCAGTAGGGTCGACAAACCCCAAGGTGGAATGTAGTGACTTCCATTGAGTGGGACAGGTTTGAAGGACTTCCAATACTAACATGGTGGCAGGGGATTGCACCAAGTCATCAACCAAACTATAATTGTGTGCTTCCCTAGCCTGAAGGTTGTTAACATTCCATCGTAATGGGATGTGAGGAATCCAAAG
The DNA here is from genome assembly GCA_009831015.1 of Picea engelmannii. Lineage (NCBI taxonomy): Eukaryota > Viridiplantae > Streptophyta > Pinopsida > Pinales > Pinaceae > Picea > Picea engelmannii. The sequence goes on from ML834380.1 coordinate 22,415, forward strand.
GGGGGTTTCAATGTTAGGGCATGGAATCATCAGAGGTGGTCATGTTGTACCTGGAACTGATTCTGATGTGGTGGGCGTAGATTCAGGGGGTGCGCAATATTTACAACTGTGCATTTGTAGAAGAATTTCCTCTTCGCTAGTGAGGAGGATAGTGCGATCTGCAGGAGTGCCAAGGTTTTGATATTGTCCCATATGTGGTGGGGCAGGGTGCATCTCTTATTGGGTGTTCATCACACCTTGGGTTGGAATAGGGTTTTGAAACACCGCCAAAGGTGGTTGTTGCACATATTGTTCTGGGGCCTGCCGAGGGGCAAGCGGTGCTAGGGGACAGGATCCATTTGTAGATTCTTTCATTCATTTAAAGTCAACTATTTGGGGGAAATGGTGAGTATAATGTCCATATTCACTGCAAAGGGTGCAAGGGAAATTTGTTCAAAGGTTATTGTTATTCTTTCCTTAGCATTTGTTGTGATTTCCCCCGTGGGAGTTCTGGTTCCCTTGATTCTGGTTTCCCCCAGCATGTTGATTTTGTTGGGGGTTATTTCCCCCTGGTCCTATATTATTATTGTTTCAGTTTTTTCCTTTATTTTTGGCATTATTCGATTGATGGGCCAGATTTTCCGTATTCAGTTGTTCAAAATTTTGAAACTACTGAATGGGAGAGGGATAAACAAAGTTAACCCTAGCATGTGGATGTCCTTGTGGTGGAGCCATGGGTTGGGGAGGACCAAGAAATGGAAAGTACAAATTATTTGCTATAGCTAGAAAACCCCTCTATAGACTACACCAGGGTTCTAAAGTGAAGGTAGAGCTAACCATATAAAGTATCCTACTTTTAACAATTATCCCATCATTACCCCATAATCATACATAAAATGCAAAGTATAGGGATCCAATAGGCATACCTTAAACTCCACGTCTGATGTCAATCCCTTTGCGCTCAATTGTTTCTCGACTGCAGATATCCTCCGAAGGCCAACCTGCATTCGCCAAAAGACAAACAGGAAACTACAAGCATGTATGTTATATATGGATTAGTGGGTTAGACATCACAACAAAGAATGTAAACAAATCATAAAGGTTTAAGACATCATTTGACGGGACGAAAAAAGTATTTCTTTATATTAATCTCACAAAACTCGTTTACAATGTGAGACTAGCCACTACTCCTCGAACTCGGTCCTAGGAACCTCTTCACCATGCACCAATTACTTTCACGTATTCTTCTCCTCTTCAGTTCTCTCTAGGGGAATGGAAAGGGTTTGCAATGGAGGAAAAAGGAATTCTAGCTCAAACTCACAATGTGGTTGCAAAATATTGGGGCAAAGGGGGAATACTAAAATGGGCAGAGCTTCTATGCTCTCATGCCTCTCTTGGAATGGGACCCCAACACCTTGTTTTATAGGCCAAAAAGATAGTAACGGTTGGGGTGACTAGCTATGGGTGGTCAAATGGTTAGGTAACGGCCCGAAAACCCGTATCCCTTTACAATTTTCATTTTTCACACTTTTTGTGAGTGTACGTGGGTTGTAGCAGTGCAACAAGCATGTGTATGCAAGAAGTAGTGGTGCAGGGCACGTACACCTTCAAAAAAAATGGTTTTTTAGAAGAGTTGTTCAGTGATGGCTTGGAAAATATAGAAAGTAAGATGGCATGATGCCAAGTATGCATGTCTGGTGCAATTTAGGGTTATAACAGATTCCCTCTAATGTGTGAAGTCATAAGAGCATCTGATGGCTGAAATAAATTACAAATCTTCACCAACGTACGAAGCGAGTGAGACCAGGGACTAGAGTTCAGGAGGTACCATATTCAAAATAATAATTTGTCTCACTGAGGCAGGCATACCCATGCTTGAGATGAAATAACATCATGGATGCCAATCAAATACACTACATATCCATGTCATATAACTATATAAAGTGTATCCACAAGAAATACACAATGGATCTACATCTCGAAATCAAAAGATATACATGTATAGTATTCATCTTTAAGAAGCTAATGAAGCCTGATGGTTGGAGATGAGGTCTTCAGAGCTCGAACAACAACTTAAAAATCTTCAAAACTTAGGTAGGAGTGTAATATCAGTGTACGAATTCACTACCCAGAGGTCTTCGACAGCTCATCGGGAATAGACAAGAGGATCTTGGTGATCAGGCAAAGAACTTCATTGATTTCGAACAAGGACTTGATTAGTGTTTCAGGGTGGTCGGGCATGAGGACAAGAGACAAAATACAGAAGGGTCGACTCAAGTTTAGTAAAAATTCCATTGGAAAAAATCACCACAAATGATGAGACTCAGGGAGCATGGCATTGACATAAGTTCACGATGCAGAAGGCAACGCAAACTCTCCATATGTTTGTAAGGATAACGAAATGGAGGAGGACATAGCTCTATGTAGCGAGAACAACTTACTAAGGTCATACTAAATCCTAGAGCTTGGAAAACAAACGAAAGGATGTGTTTTATCCAAGTGCGACTCATTATGCTGCTAACATAAAGAAAATATTTTTCCCTTTTTCTTTTTGGGATATATTTGAATTTTTTTTTCTTTTTCAATAATTTTGGAAAGATTGAAAAAGAATAAAATAATTCTACGTTACAAAGGAGGAATGAGTGTCGTAGACATACTAGTTCGAAGCACAAGGAACACACTGATTCTCAGATCATGGGGACATATGCAGGAAAAGGACACTTGGGAAAAATCCTCCATGGGTCAAGGTGTCAAGACGCAGAGTCAAAGTGCTACAAGGCTTGCGTATAAGGCATGCTTCAGATGGTTCAATTGAGAGCAACATGGAGCTGACATTAGGCCAAAGACATAGGAATGCAAATGCGATTAATAAGACACAATGATAATGTCCTTCGATGTAATTTTAATGAGCCCAAAGAAGGTAAGATCGACGGTTTTTCATTTTTAGAGAGTCTGAAAAATCATAAAAGGAGACTCTACTGGGGTACCCTTTTCGAAGGTAGTCTAGTCGGTTAGAAAAAGGGGTAAAGTAACACTGAACAAACATCTATTCAAAATCATTTTAATGAGTGTGACAAAGACAAGATCACTAAGCAATCGTTTCATATTTAAGGAGTCTGAAAAGAGGTTAACTATGGACTCTGTAAGGGATGTTCTTCTTGACCAATTTAACGAGTGTGAAGAAACAAGGTCACTCAACAATATTTTCAATTTTAGGGAGTTTGAAAAGAGCTTAAATATGGACTCCGTGGGGATGCTCTTCTTGACCAATTTAACGAGTGTGAAGAAACAAGGTCACTCGACAATATTTTCAATTTTAGGGAGTCTGAAAAGAGCTTAACTATGGATTCCGTGGGGGTTCCTTTTTTGTAAATTTAGTCACTCAGGCCCAAAAAAGGGTTAAATGTATACCTGAGAATAGTCTTCTAGAGAAACGAGGCCCCTAGAGTATACCTTTGTTCATACATTTGACCATCCGGACCAAAAAAGGGGTAAACTACCGCTAGACATACGTGCCTTAGGATTTTAGTTTGGTGAGCGTGAAGGGCAACAAGATTGCTCGACAATCTTTTCATGTTTAGAGGGTCTGAAAAGGGCTTAAAATAAGACCCGTTGTTTTGGGAGTTCTGAGGGTGAAACCAAGAGTGATAACATATCAAACATGTGAAGGACCAAACTCGTAATAAAGATAGGACTAAAAGGATTCACGAGCCTGAAATCATTAGCAATGACATGGACACCAATATGTAACCAGGATTTACCTAGGGAAAAATTGTGAAGGAAGGATCTACCACTAAATTACGACACTTCTAGAGAAGGAGTGAGGTTTCTGTGTCGCAATTCAGTGAGATCGATCCTATGGACAAGTGAAAAAGACGATGAGGTCCAACAAGTGGAGGTGGAATCCTATCTTAAATGCACAAAGTTTGAAAAAATACTTTTCACCAAAGGACCTTAAAAGTGCCCCAACTCTCAAAAATTTTACCAAACCAAAAGTAAAATGCATTGTAACATCCCAAAAGAAACTCGAGAACCACACTAAACGATTTTCGGGCTAAAACAACGACAAAAGGGTCCAAAAAATGACAAAAAGGGGCCAAAATGTCTATAAATAGAAGTTGGCAGCTCATTATCACCATTGTAAATTGAGAATTGAAAAAAAATTCAAAAACACCCCTTTGCCGAAAGAGTTGATTCCGAGAGCTTTAGTGGACGAAACGAACTTTCGCTTGGACCAAGTACAAACTAGCCTCTCCTGCATTTCCACTCTTCTTTTTTGCATTTCCTTTTGTTTTTTGGAGGGGCGTTGACCTTTAAAAAGGTCAGACCTACATGTACGCAGGTTGTCTTAGGACAACTCGCGTATGAACGCGTGCAGAAAATGATCTGCATGCGTGCATATGCGACTATGTCCAATACAGTCTGCGTACACCCTCCAATATGTGAAAAAAATGAAAAAGCAAGAGTTAACTCCCCATGAACTTGCCATTTTGTAGGATGTATGCCAATTGGAGAGAGAGGGAGCATGAATAAATTGATTTTTTGGTCTCACAAGACCCTGCTGCTATCGTTGTATTAACGCAATGTGGGTTGTTGAAATTCTTCCAGTGTCCATTCATGAGGGCACAACCCAGGTTGTTGAATGCTTTGATAGATTACAGGCATCCTGATGCTGAGGAATTTATGCTTGAGGGGTAGTCCTTGACTCCAATTATTGAACATATTTACTTCCTGATGGGTCTCTCAAGGAGAGGGGATCCAGTAAACTTGCGTACCTTTCCCCCCAGGCCTCACAACATTGAGGATTTTATTGGACTCCATTGCAAGGTTGGTACTCAAAAAGTGTGTTTTCAGGTGCCGATAAACAAGATCAATAATATATTGATGAAATTGATAGTGTTACTCATTGGGTGGATCACTGGATCTGCGGCTTTACATTAGGCCTCCTAGGCGCACATGCATTGTGCAGTGCAGTTCTTAAATGCACAGATTTTCGACTGGAGTACAACCATGCTAGATTGCATGAAGAGACAAGTAACAGAGTGTCGGATACGGGAGAAAAAAAAATTTGGATTCAGGATTGTTTTGTGTTCCTTTTTCTTCGAGAGGGTACATAGTCTTAGTCCGCAAGAGACGATACGAGGGCACGTGGCCTCTGTCCTAGCATTATGCATATGGGCGGTGTTGATTCCGCGACAGGGGGGAGGGAGGACAGTAGAGGCCTTCGATGATAATTTTTTTGACTAGTGGGTAGGACAGATTCCGACAATAGAGGACTACCCTATGTCGGGATCAAATTTTCTATAGATCTTGACATGCCTGTACCTCCCAGAGTGGAGTGAGGAGAGATGGGTATGTTTTTTTTTCAGAGTTATTTAATTTTTATTTATTTTTATATATATCATTTTTATTTGTATACCAGAGTATCTAAAACTTATGTATCTGTTATGTATAGATGTGGGACCAATGCATCCAACATACTTCTCGAGGACTAGGCGGTGTCCTCGAATAGAGGCAGGACTAGCCACAACCACCAAACCAATAGCAGCAGCAGGGGGGCCTCTAGCCGGAGACGCTGAGAGAGTATTGAGACGGGTGGATCGGAACCTCACTGCGCTCACTCACGCAGTCCCTATGGCAGAGATTGAGGATCTTCCACCAACGATAGAACCTCATGTAATTGGGGTACCACGACCCTAGGTCCAACTCTTCTAGCATTTGGAAAACATCATTGTTCATTATGGAAGGGCCAACAGGCCCCGCCCTTAGCTAGGCTAGACTACTTAAGTGCCGAGGAAATTTTTGTATATTTTTTAGGGCATAAGCCCCAAGACTCTTACTAGACATATTTTTGAGGCACTTGTGCCCACCTATGTACTCTGATATTTCCGATATATATATGCATATTTACATCTTTTTATGTCTTATGGATTACATTTATTTACAAATGGATTTACATGTGCGTGTGTGTGATTTTTATTACATGTGTGCAATATGCCAATCTAATACATGATTAGCTAGAGTATCTGTGAATTGATTCAATCTCCTAGGAACATAGATATACGTAATGTAATCAAATATTTTTTCTAAGAGATGTACCCTAAGGAACCGTCAGTGTAGAGTAGGATCATAAATGCAGTAAACACCATTTAACCAGGACACAACTAGCTGAGCGTCTAAGTAGACCCGGAGGGGAGATATACCATGCGACAAAGCGTCACGAAGAAACTCTAAGATTTTTTTGTATTCGATGACATTGTTTGTGGCGTTACCTAAACAGATTCCTCCTGAAGATAGAAACTGTCCCTAAGGTGTGAAAATAACCCAAGTTGTGGAAGAAATCCTCTGAGTGTTCCAGCTAGAACCATCCACAAACCCAATGAACACCTCTGATTCACTTGACATTTTCCATAGTGAAAAAGATGACAACAAAAATGACACATCCATAAAACCAAAAGACAAAAACTAAAAATAAAATGTATAATAACTATACATACCTACAAGAAGTCACCCAAGGTGACCCACCTACGAGTAATACTTCTTGAGGTAGAGCCCATTTCTAGGCTCCTCCAAAGCATTTCCCTCAAATTCCATCAGATGATAAGCACCCTTCTTTAGAACCTCCTTCACGATGAAAGGTCCGAACCACATGGGTTTGAACTTGCCTGCCCCCAGGGGGTCCTTATCTTGGTCGTAGACCAGAACAAGGTTGCCTTCAGAGAAAATATGAGGATGAATGGACCTATCATATTGACAGTTGACCTTTTTTTTGTGAGCCTCGTTAGCCAAGGCTGCATCATGACGTTTCTCATCGAGTTGCTCAAGATATAATAAACGCTCTTCAGGCAGTGAAGTGTCTGGAAATAATTGTACCACTAACTTTAGAGACGGGATCTACAACTCTATAGGCAAGACTTCTTCCAGCTCGTAAATGAGTTGAAAATATGAGAAACCGATTGCAATCTTAATAGACGTTCGATAGGCCCATAATTACGAGTACAACATCAAATGCCAATTTTGCTTGGCTGAATTGATTGTTCGTTGTAGAATAGTATTAAGGGACTTATTCACAGCTTCCACCTGACCATTCACTTGTGGGTAGTACGGTGACAAATGTTCTTGCCTCAACCCGAGATTTGACGTTAACTCAGACATCATTTTATTCTGAAAGTGATTTCCATGGTCAGTGAAAATCTCTCTCGGGACATCAAACCTTGCTATTATCTGGTTAAACAAAAAGAGAGTTGTTGTCTCGCCATCATCTTTAAATGTTGGCATAGCCTCAACCCACTTCGTGAAGTAGTCTGCTGCTACGATGATATAATGGTTCCCCATTGCTGAAGGGGGGTTTCATGTAGTGTAATATATCCCCCACTTGGTGAAGGGACCAACTGTGATGACAGGAAACATGGGAGCGGAGTGTGCCCTCATCTTCCGAGAGAAGATCTAACATGGGTGGAACTTCTTGACCAATTCAACACAATCTTTGATTAATGTCAGCCAAAATTAACTAGCTCATAGAATCTTTTGGGTTTTTTCCAACCCAGACAGATGACCGCCACATGCTCCAGTGTGTCAATCGTTAAGCACAATTTTTGCTTCTTCATGAGTGAGACACCGGCGAAGGATGCAATATACACCTCGGCGATACAGAGTGTCCTCGAGTATGAGATAGTTCTTGGCCTAATGGCGTATACGATGACACTCATCATGAGAAGTAGAGGTGGGGAACCTCAAAGTATGGATATAGACTAGTATATCTCCATACTAGGGGTCTGAAGACGCGATCAAAAACATGTCTCCCTTGATAGGATACTCCTCAGGTATAACATCACCTGATTCAACCGAAAGTTACAAGATGAGTTCCACGAAGACCAACGACTTTTTGGATTTTTCCGAAACAAAATCAAAGTCGAATTCCTGGAGGATAACTATACATATACTAATATTTCTGCTGATTACACATCGTGTCAAAACATATTGAAATGGATTCACAACAACAATGATGATTGTATTGCGAAACAAGATGTAATGAAGAAACCGCTAGACAACATGAATTTTTGCCAACGCAAGTTTTTCAACGTGAGAATAATTGATTTTTGGTCCAAGAAGGCCTCGGCTTAGGCAATAAATCACGTATTCTAAGAGAAAATCATCCTCATGAACCAAGACCATATCGATGGTCGACTCCGCATCGGCCAAGTACAATAAGAAATATTTATTATAATTGGGTGGTCGAAGCAGAGGGGTAGATGTGAGGGCACGTTTCAATACTTTGGAAGAGCATTGAACAACTTCGTCTTAATGAAAAGGAACATCCTTCTTCAGTAAGCGCATGAAACACTTTGTGATCTCGACATAGTTTGCGATGAAACGTTGTAAAAATTTTGATTTTCCCTATAACCTCTAAAGCCGAGGGAGGAAAATGAACTATCGCCTCAACCTTTAGAGGATCGACCATGATCCTTGTTGTCAAAACTATGAAACCTAGAAGACGACCCATTGTTACGCAAAAACTGCATTTGTTTGGATTTAAGCGAATCTGGTAGTAGTGACATTGCTTAAAGATGAGTCGGGGGTGTGTGGGATTATCATCTCTTTTACGCGATCGTGATGCTAAATCATCAAGATAAGCCTCGACTATGTGTTTGAGATTGTGGAAAGGAAAAGAAATGGCCCGCTGAAAAGTAGCTCCAACATTTTTCAGACCAAAAGGCATCTTCGGATAAGTGAATGTACCCCACGGACAAATGAAAGAGGTTTTGTGTTCATCTTCGGGCTTGATCTGCATCTGATTGTATCCCAAAAAACCATCCATGAAAGAAAAGGCCTCGAAACCTGTGCATTCATCGACTATCTGGTCAATAAATGGTGTGGGGAAATTATCCTTTGGACAGGCCTTGTTCAAATCATCGAAGTCCATACATACGCAAATCGTACCCTGCTTTTTTGTTGACTGGCACAGGATTTGACACCCATTGATTCAATTGAACGTGGTAGATGAAACCAGCTTTGAGTAGTTTCTCTACTTTAGCCTTAATAGTTGCTTCTTTCCTAGGATTAACCAGACAAATCTTCTTCCAAACCAGCTTAGCATCAGGATATGTCGTGATTTCATGTTCAACGATTCTTGGATCTATGCCTGGCATTTCCTCATAATACTAAGAAAACATGTCGTAGAATTCTTTAAATAAATGTTTGTATATTCGAATCTCGTCGGGGGAGTAGTCCTCTCTGACAAAGACATTATTCATGACTCCAAGGGTTCTGGAGATATCAATAGGTATCATTTTAGCGATGGTTGCCATATTTCCTTCAGCAAAAATAGTGTGCGTAGCCAAAGGATTGATAGGACAAGCCCTATCTCCAATCATAGTCATAGTGAATTCACCTGCTTCAATTATTTTTAACTCTGGGAGGAAATAAGATCTGTTATGGAGATCATCCTAGGTTCTATTCGGACTAGTCATTGCCTCAATAATCACCTCGTCTGAGGGAAATACTAAGTCTAAAGAATCAGTATCGGCAAGGGAACCTTGAGCCCAAATAGGCTCGAGAACCAGATCTAACTCTTGTGCGAGAGTTGGATTAGGGTTGTTGGAAGCTTGCTGGACTATAGAGTACACAACTTCTACCATGGACAAAGGCATGGCCATGCCATGGTGCCCTGTCCCTTCCATCATGGCTAATGGGGAAGGAAGATTCCATGGATCATTAAAGTAAGTCATGCAAAATGACGAGATTTGAAGTATTTCAGCGCTAGACTAGTCGAGGACAGTTGATATGTATTAGACATTGTTGTTCGGAGGTGGGTAATCGAAAATACCCACCAAAGGTGGGAACAAACCAACCCTTATGTTGACGATGCCGGGTTGAGGGTTGTCAATCATCGGGATCGTGGATACCCCTGATGAAGGGTCAGGATGGGAGAAGGATAACTGATCAATGGAAACGATCTATCCCTCATGTGGAAACAAAAATACCCAGAAAATTGTCATGACCACTGCTTGCATAGAATAGGTCCAAATCCTTCCTAACAATATATTGTAGTCGAGAGATGCATCGACCACTTGAACCTCGACGCACACAGTCTTTCCCCCAAACTGCATAGGGAAAGAGGGGTTGATTCCATGTGTTCAGAACGAATGACCGTAGAAAGCGGTAATAAGAGTAGATGACAAAGACAAAATGGGTTGGCCAATGGCCTTCCAACACGCCAAATACATCATGCATGTCGAGGTTCCCTCATCAACCACCGTGCATAAAATTTTCCAAGTAACATTTTTCATGGTGTAAGGCACTACTATATGAAACGCCACGTGGTAAGGGAGACAAGGTTTTAATTCGGTTGTATCAAGCATGATCATTCCCAGATTACAAGTCTCAGCAGATCCTAAGGTAGCTAACAAAGCCTTTCTCTGGGAAGGGCAACTCTGGAGGAATTCCAAAGCAAACATTGCATAAGGGGTTTGAGACAAATCCTCTACCACAGAGTAGTTCTGGGCGACCCTTGTTCTTGGATTGTGGGAATATTTCTTGAACGCACCTTTTGGGATGCATGTCATTGTTTCACCCAACATCTTCTCAATATGGAGAGGAAGAGGTCGGTTTTTTTCTTCTTTACCCTTCTCAGAGGTGTTTGGAATTCTGTAGTCGTGTGTCCTAGTTTCTATATAAACACTACCTTTCATCATGTACACATTCACGGACGAAGGATTACTCGAAGATGGAGGGGCTACCTTACTTCCCCCTTCTGTGCTTGAAGAGGCTTGAGTTAAATTTTTCCCATGTGGAAATGGGTTCGTAAACATGACAAGATGTTGATGTGCCAATAACTTCTAGGCCTCCGCAAGCCGAGGGAACTGGTGAGTCGGATGGTCTTCCGTGCAAATATTACACAGATACTTCGACTTCTTCTTTTCTGTGTTCCCCCGCCAACATTATTGGTAGGTTTTTTATCCCCCTTACCCTTATTTCGCTTCTTCTTCTTTCTGTTAGGCTATTGGGTGGCCTTCAGGTTTGTCGATTGCACACTTTGTACATTCGACATTTGATTAGGGGGAGCAGTCGAACCAAAGGTCTGGTTGGTCGATGTCTACTATATTGACAATTGTTGCAATTGATTTGACAGCTGGTCAACGAGATTTATTTGTGATGAACCAAAAATACCATTGGCATGTGGTCCAGATCTCTTTATGGTCTTGTCAAGTATCGACCGCAGTGCTTCTGGAAAAACTTTGTAAAGTAAACCAGACTGAGAGAAAATCAGCTCTAGCTGTTGAGCTCTCATTATTGCTTCTTCCTCTTAAAATACCCCTGACGTTGCGATGTCTTTAGATAACTGTGGTACCAAAGAATTAAGGAACCACTCAAGAAGGAATGTTGGTGGGACTGGTACTTTTATCAAACTCTTCTGACATATCCATTCTTGGATGTGATTGGAGATTTGGTCTACCTTTTTCTGCTCAAAGTTGGCCAAATATTCGGTGTCAACATCGTATCTCACAGGTAGTTGAAAATGGTTTCAGAAAACCATCACCAATTCTCCAAAGGTAGAGTATCTTGAGTAGTGGAGATCGATGTACCATTTTGTAGAACTCCTGTTGGCCCTTGGTTAATGAAGAGAGTGAAGATCAAGGAAGAAAAGGAAAAATGTGAACTGCACGGAAGACATGGTGACTGTTACTAGGTCGAAGTGAGAAAAAGAGAAGAAAATATGGAGCTAAGAGGAAGAAAGACGTTGAATGTGAAGATTGAGGATGATAGATCATCAAGGAAGATGGATCGTGGACAACTCAATAAGCATAAAAATCCACCGTTATATACTTTGAAGCACCGCGTGAGGAGGAAGGAAAGATAGGTTGGCGAAGCCCCGAAAAAGCAGGTCAAGTTGACCTAGGGTTTTAGACACCTAGGGTTTTAGTATCTAGGGTTTTGACACTTAGGTCTCGACCTAAGGCTATCGGTGAGATATTGTAATGTATAAATAGAGGTCTAAAGGACCTGGGATGGGTTGTTTTTATTATTGTTGGTACTAAGTTCTATGAGGATTCATTACTATTGTGTGATTGAGTGAGTACGATTGTGTGAGAGAGAAGTCTTGAATGTAGAGCCTTCTGGTATTGTAAGATCTTCAGTTGGGTGTGAAGATCAATCCTGCAGCAGGGTGCGTAGGAAGGGGAGAGATAGAGAAGAGAAGAAAGAAGATCTACTAGCTAAGAGCACAGACAAGAACTGTATGCTTCATCTTAATATATTATAAAGAACAGTTCTATGGACGTAGCCCTAGAGAGAGGGTGAACCATGTATATCTGTTGTTGTGTGTGCGATTGATGTTCTGTTATTTTTCATTTGACATCCTGCTATTTGCGTTATTGTGTTAGATCTGATAGATAGTTGCACGGAGTAGATCTGAACTGGTAAATGATATATAAATGTTGTGTTTCTCTTGTATTAGATCCACCTAGTATTCCCTATGGTTGTATACATCTCTGTCCTGCAACCCCCCCATAGCTACCTCGGGTGAGACTACATATGCCTCATAGGTGTTGCTGAAAGGGCCAGTAGTTAGGTCTTGTTGGTGTGCTCTTGGAGATAAACCCTGGGTCTAGCCATGTGCCAACAAATGGTTCTGTTGTCGGGACTATAATATTTTGGAGGGAATGTCAAGGTGGTTTCCATCAAAGATAGAGATTCAGAAGTGGATAGAGGATCAAGAAAAGGACTTCGTTGAAGCCTAGAACAAGAACCCTAATCTTAGTACAAAAGATTGGTTGGAGAGATATATCTTTACTGATATACACGAGATTTTGTTTGGAGGGATTCATAAGGAGCTATACGAGTGTTTAGCTAGGATAGAAGATACCCAGTTTGAGATCAGAGCTAGGCCACCTGTGGTTTGGATGTCGGCTCTTATCAAAAGGGTCAAGAGGCTTGATAACTCCATGTCAAGAGAAGTAGATCACTGGTTTGATAGTACCATTGGAGGGTATATCACCGAGTTTGTTTTTGATAGAGTAGAATCGTATAGCCAAGCACATAGATACTTCTTTAAGGGACCTAGAGGAAAAGGTTTACATTTTCTGAAGTTGAAGATCAAGATGTTATTGCATGAGAAGAACATCTTGAAGATATAATAGTCTGTTGAATCGAAGAAATAATGTTCAAGAACTCAGACAGTGACAGTGACACAGAGGCTGGAGATACGTGCAGTGGGAGAGTGTTCATAGAAGTTCCTCTTGCAAACCTGTTTAAGTAGAACTACAGGGAAGAGGGTTTCTACAGTGGAGAAGAGGCAGATCTGACTGACGAATATTATTCAGAGTCTGTTGGGTTAGAGGAAGGAAAAATTGAAGAACCTCGTCGGGAAGAGCCAGACGATTCAGGAACTATGCAGATTGTTGAAGTAAGTACTATTACTCCTCCTGTTGATTTAGCGACGTTAAGAAATTAGAGTAATCATAGACACCCAAGATTTCAAAGCACTATCACTAGTAGCCCAACACCTACTCAGTCAGGAAACCTAGGAATATCTATGGAAGATGAGATGAGGTTACCCACCTTCAAAGGATATGGATATGAAGATCCTGATCATCACTGGTTTCTCTGTGAAGCCATATGGAGTATTAATAACATCAACGATGAAGTTGTCAAACGAGCTCAGTTTAGTACTACCCTAAGAGACCGTGCACTGAGATCGTACATGAATTTGTTAAGGGAATTTCCCAGCCTAAACTGTTGAATGAGATCAAGAATGCGTTGATTTCTGAATTCAAGAAACCCAAGTCAGAGTCACAGTTCATTACAGAACTAAAATAAATCAAGCATAGAATAGCTGAACCGGTATGGGAGTTCGATCAAAGGTTTAAAACCTTGACGGGACACTTGAGTTTCCATATCCTAGACGAGCAGAAAAAGGAATGGTTCATTGTTTCTCTCTTACCACACATTAGATTTCCTCTGATGCAACAAAAAAATTCTTTGTAGGCTGAGGCATTGGAGATCGCCATGAAGCTAGAATCAACCCCCATGGGAGAATCCAGCTCAGGTATGAGTCAAATCTTGAGTCAGCTAACTAGTTTGTCTCTACAGGTCAAAGATATGAAGAAAGACAAGGGAAAAGACAAAAGGGAAGATATATTTAGTGTCAGATGAAAATCAAAAGGCCATGACAAGGAGCATTGTCCCCTATTCCATGAATACTTGGCCTCCAGAGATCCGAGCCCCTTAAATCAAGTTACCCTACCCTAGTGCGAGGTATGTAGAAATAGACATTGCCCTGGTGAGTGCTATTACATGAAACAATATGTTCAGACACCCACAAAGTTGTATTGAACATTCTATAAGTCCGTGGGGCATGATGAAAGGGATTGTAGGGCTTAAGAACACATGCACAAAGGGTCAAGGGATATATACAAAATTCAAGGTGAAGTACAGCAAGAAGGAAACACTACGCAGTATAACTCCCGTGGGAGAGGAAACTTCAACCCTCGTGGTGGATTCCGAGGAAGAGGAAGAGGAGGAGGTATGGTTCAAGGTCGAGGAAATATAATCTATTATAACTGCGCATAAGCAGGACACTTGGAAAGGGACTGTTAGAACCCGTGTACCACTTGCATCTATTGCAACTCCTTCAAGCATATTATCGAGGAATGTCCAGCATTGTTGGCTAAACTTCAAGAGAGACGTGGACCTCAATAGAACTTGCAAATACAATTAATAAAAGTAGAACCTTGCGGAGTAGACCCTAGAATCATTGTTATCACTCAAGGAGGCATTGTTATAGGAGAAGACAAAATGATCCAAGGAAAGACTACAAAAGAACCAGGAGTCAGGAAATCTATAGAGAAGACACAAAATTTGGATGCAAAGAAATAAAAACAAATGTTTGAGGAGGCAAGAAGAGAATTCAAGACAGACCAAGGTTCTTCATCAAAGACATGACCATAAGTAAAATAATGTGGAATGCCTCTGGCATTCGATCAATCTACTTCATCCGAAGATGGAAAAGAGGCAAGTAAACTCGTCAGTTTCTTGTATACGTTTATAGAGCTGATTAAAGATGATAGAGCCATACAAGAACTACAAAATTTGGTCAGACAGTATGAGAGAGGAATTGTATATCCTTTATTGAATAAAGCAGTACATCAACTATCCAAGAAGAGAAGGAAAAATAAGGAACTACACCTGAATGCTCATATTGGAGAGTATGATATAGACTATGTGGTCCTCAACTTAGGGTCAGAGTTCAATGTCATGAAGAAGAAAACCTAGGCACTAATGGGAAAACCTAATTTGATCTATTCCCCTATCAGACTTAGGATGGATAATCAGCAAGATGTCAGCCCCTTTGGAATATTGGAACATGTCCCTGTGGACATCAACAGAGTGAGGATGTTTGCAGACTTCGAGGTAATTGAGATAGTTGATGATATCTGTCCTTACCCTACGTTATTAGGAATTGATTGGGATTTCAATAATTCCACTGTGGTAGATTTAAATAAAGGACAAATGATGTTTTAAGGAGATGGCCTAAGGGTCATTTCACCTCTAGATCCCGATGAAGGTCAGCGATACACAGAGCCCATCAGATAAGAAGATTGCGCATATGAACTGGAAAACATATACAGTTTAACATCCAGACAACAGGATTACATTAATCCTACGGCTGATGGAAATTTGAGCTGGAAAAGTGACAGTGCATGTTCATCAGATTTAGAAGAAGCACTGGAGAACTGGAAGAACAAAATGTATGAAGTATCTACAAGGATATGCACTAGATTAACTAGATAAGTATGTTGGATTGACACAACAATAAGTAACTTACCCACCTTTGATGGTTTACATCCTTTAGAAACCTTCTTGTTGGACTTTGAAGAAAGTGTACCAACACAACAAAGATTGTTGGAAATGGATGAGGCCTTGAAATCCACACCAGCAAGATGGTAGGGGACACACAAAAACAACATTATAGAATGGGTACAATGTCGTACTCTGATGACAACGTGGTTCTTGACACAAGTAGAAGGCTGTGAAGTTAGATACATAGGTTGGAGTTGTCCGAAGGACCATGTGCAAAGTTGCGAGGAAGCATGGAGCAATATTCCTCAAGAGAAGTGGGTGCACAAATTCATCAACATGTTGGACACAACCCCTATCAACTGGTACCTTCAAGCAGAGATGCGCCTCATCACTGCAGATTGGGAAGGTATGAATCAGAACTTTGTTACCACCGTTTTATTTGAAAGCCAATATGCTACAGTAGATCAAGCATTATAGGTTGTAAGACATAAAGTGTTTGAGGAGGCACCCAACCTCCCTTTGGAACAAGAAGAGGATGAATGGACTGCACCTCTCCATAAACTACAAGGCTATTACAACATCAATATTGATGAAGACGGGTGAACATCACAGAAACATAAGTGCATAGAGATGTGGAAGGACCAGGAGTTGCGCTATCATTTATTGGACAGTTGATCGATATCAAGAAAGTCAATATTGGAACAGAGCAAACACCAAAGCTTGCAAATGTTGGAGATTATTGGGATGTTGCCACTATTGACAAGATCACAGAATTTCTACATGAGTATCAGGACTTGCTTCCAATGAATTTCACTGATATGAAAGGCATTATAGGGCCTATGGGAGATATGCGGATCCCTTTGAAACTAGATGCAAGACCAGTCAAATAGAGACCCTACAGATTGAACCCAAATATAAGGAGAAAGTGAAGATTGAGCTCGATATAATGCTAGAAGCAGGGATTATAGAACCTGTGGAAGAATCAGAATGGATTAGCCCTATGGTGGTACAAGACAAGAAGATGAGAGAGATCAGGATCTGTGTAGATCTCAGGAAGCTGAACGATGCTTGTTTGCATGACCCCTTCGCTACACCATTCATTGATCAAGTGTTAGATAATGTAGGAGGCCAGGAGGTATATTATTTTACAGATGGATTGTTAGGATACCATCAGATCCAGATTGCCAAGGAAGATCACCATAAGACCACCTTTGCCACAGAATGGGGATCCTACCAATTTACACTAATGTCATTTGGATTGAAGAATTCCCTAGCCATCTTTTCCAGGGTGGTGGTCGAAGCATTCAAGGAGTTTCTACAAAAGTTTCTAGAAGCATACTTTGATGATTGGACTGTCTTTATTTTAATGAAAAATCATATCGAATGTTTAAGGCTAATGTTGGAAAAGTGCAGGTAGTGTCAGGTTTCCTTAAACCTGAAGAAGTGCATTTTCTTTTCACCATTTGGAGTGTTGTTAGGCCATATTGTATGCAAGAAAGGATTGCTGGTAGATCCATCTAAAATTTCCATCATAGTTGATCTACCCCCTCCTACTTCAGTCAAATAGTTGTGCACTGCGTTGGGACACACTGGATATTACAGGAAGTTCATTAAAGGCTATGCCCATATTATGGCACCCATCAAGAAGATTTTGAAGAAAGACTGTCAATTTCATTCGAAAGAAGAATGCCAGTAGAGCTTTGACATGCTGAAATAGAAAATGGTTACTGAAACTTTTCTAGTTTTCCTAGATTGAAGCAAGGAATTTCACGTGCATGTCAATGAATCTTCCATTGCATTAGGAGATGTGTTACCACAACTAGGAACAAGAGACATCAACCACCCATTATCCTTTGCTAATAGGAAGCTATCAACATTAGAGAAAAATTATACCACCACCTAAAGAGAAGGTATAGCCATGGTGTATGCGCTACAGAAGTTTCACCACTACTTGTTGGGAGGAAATTTTAAAATGTTCACTGATAATTTCGCGCTGAAATACCTAGCCAACAAGCCAGTGTTGGGGGGGAGAATATGCAGATGGCTTCTTCTATTTCAGGAATATGATTTTGAGATCCTGGTTAATACATGAAGAATGAACAAAGGTCCTGACCACTTGTCGAGGTTGGAACATGGAGAAGAGCCTACTAGTTTGGAGGATACACTATCGAATGCACAATTTATATCCATTAGAAACATTGATGACCACTTTGTTGAAATATTCCAGTTCCTGTCAACAGGAATGGCGCCTAGTGAATATACAATCAACTAGAAGAAACAACTAGTAGTGCGTGCTGCAAAATTTTCACTTATAGCTAGACAAGTATACAAGATGGGACTTGATGAGATACTAAGGAGGTGTGTTATGGAGATAGAGCAACCGTTGATCCTCTTCAAAGCTCATGAAGGCATCGCGGGAGGACACTATGCAGGGAAGGAAACTATGCATAAGGTTCTTAGAGTTGGCCTTTGGTGGACTACCCTACACATCAATGCTAAGGACTATTACAGAGCCTATGATGTATGTCAATGAGTTTGAAAATCGTCCAGAAGAGATGAAATGTCGTTAGCACCACAAATAACCCTACAATCATTTGAGAAATGGGCCATTGACTTCGTGGGACCTATTAACCCACCAGGGAAGCACACAGGAGCAAGGTACATAATCATTGTGACATAGTACTTGACCATATGGGCCAAAACAAGAGCAGTTAAGGACAGTAGTTCCACTACAGTTGTGTGCTTCATATTTGATGACATCATAACCAGGTTTGGATTCCCGAAGACCCTTATGAGCGATCAAGGCACACATTTCATCAATAAAACAATTGAAGCCTTGACTGAGGAATTTACAGTCCATCACCAGAAGAGCACACCTTACCATCCACAAGAGAATGGGACAGTCGAAGCATTCAACAAGATTTTAGAGACAATGCTAATGAATATTTGTAGTGTGAATAGGGATGAGTAGGATTTAAGAATACCAGCACTACTATGGGCCTACAGAACCACTTGCAAGAAGCTAACAATGAAAACTCCATTCAAACTGGTTTATGGTATCAAAGTCATCATCCCAATGGAATATTTGGTACCAATCCTAATAATTGTTTCCTTTACATATATGGATGACAGTGGCACTCTTCGAGAGAGGCTTGTGCAGTTGGTCCAACTAGAAGAAGACCGATTCATTGCAGGATTTCACCAGTAGGTTTAGAAGGAAAGAGAGAAGGCCTACCATGATAGACATGTCAAGAAGAAGGTATTTAAGTAAGGTGATTTGGTACTGGTATATGACAGTAAGTTCATGAAGAATCCAGAGAAGTGCACAATGCATTGGCTTGGGCCATATGAGGTTGCCTATGTTGCAGAAGGAGGAGATGCACAGTTGAAGACTTTGAATGGAGAATGGAAGGAAGGTTTGGTGAATAGGATCTGGCTAAAGTTGTCCTATGACAACCAGTTGCCTCGCATCTCTCAGTAAAAGCATGAGGGAAAAGGTCTAGGTACTAGTTTCAGTTGAAACTGGGTACCAAACACAGCGAAGATAGTTTGCACAAGGAAGGAAGGGAGTACTAGAGCTGGAAGCACAGGCTGCCCCACACAATCTGAAGAGGAAGAAAAATAGGAAGTGGATATATGAAGTTCCTTGGGACGATTCATAGGTGAGTGTTGGGGGCCTGTTGGCCCTTGGTTAAGGAAGCAAGTGAATATCAAGGAAGAAAAGGAAAAATGTGAACTGCACGGAAGACATAGTGACTGTTACTGGGTAAAAGTGAGCAAAAGAGCAGAAACGAGGGAGCGAAGTAAGAGGAAGAAATACATTGAACATGGAGATAAAGGATGACAAATAATCAAGGAAGATGGATCATGGACAACTAAACAAGCGAAAAAAACCACCATTGGATACGTTGGAGCATCACGCGAGGAGGAAGGAAAGACAGGTCAAGTTGAACTAGGGTTTTAGAAACCTAGGGTTTTAGACACCTAGGGTTTTAGTATCTAGGGTTTTGACACTTAGGTCTCGACATAAGGTTGTTGGTGAGCTATTGTAATGTATTAATAGAGGTCTAAAGGACCTGGGATGGGTTGTTGTTATTATTGTTGGTACTAAGTTGGTTGAGGATTCATTTCTATTGTGTGATCGAGTGAGTACGATTGTGTGAGAGAGAAGTGTTGAGTGTAGAGCCTTCTGGTATTGTAAGATCTTTAGCTGGGTGTGAAGATCATTCTTGCAGATGGGTGCATAGGAAGGGGAGAGATAGAGAAAAGAAGAAAGAAGATCCGCTAGCTAAGAGCGCAGAAAATAATTGTATGCTTCATCTTAATATATTATAAAGAACAATTATGTGAACTTATCCCTAGAGAGAGGGTGAACCATGTATATTTGGTGTTGTGTGTGTGATTGATGCTCTGTTATTTGTCATTTGACATCCTGCTATTTGTGTTACTGTGTTAGATCTGATAGATAGTTGTACAAAGTAGATATGAATTAGTAAATGATATATAAACATTCTATTGCTCGTGTATTAGATCCACTTGGTATTCCCTTTGGTTGTAGACATCTCCATCCTACAACCCCCCCATAGCTACTTCGGGTGAGACTACATATACCTTGCAGGTGTTACCAAAAGGGCTAGTTGTTAGGGCTTGTTGGTGTGCTCTTGGAGATGAACCCTAGTTCTGCCCCTGTCCCAACAACTCCTGATGAGAGTGCGTTGAAAAAAATGCAACTGAACGGAGTCGTCTCTCAAAGAGTTGGACGAGTACCATAAATGGAAGGTAGTCACATGATTGTATGGATCTTCATTAGGCTTAGATTCGAAATTTGGAATGTCTGAAGGCAACTTGGATGGCATGGGAGGCCAATGTGGATCATGATAGATGGGGTCATTTAATAACTTTGTCAAGTCTGGCAGGTGAAAAGTTGCCAGAAATGGTAATTTGGGTTGTTGATTATAACTAGGGAAAAGGATCATGGAGTTTTGCTGGCACAAGGTTTCTAGGAAAATCTAGGTTGTTGGTCAGGGTTCTGGTAATAACCATGTCCATGACCCATGTATGGATTCTTCACTTGTTGAGACGTCATCGACTGACTCCCATAATAGGATGTAAAAGGTTCAGCGTATATTGAATTCCAACGATTTTGGGAAGGGTTGCCCCCTGTCGATCCGACGGACATAGATCTTGAGCCTTGCCCAGGGTTACATTGGCTATGTAAGGGGTTTCCCCCGGTCGACATCCTTGATGAGGGAACTAATCCCCACCATGGATTCCAAAGACCTTGTGTGGAAGGAAGTCCTGAGTTTTCCCCCTATGCTGAAATAGTACCCTGCATAGGATTTTGTTGTCCATAACCGGGGCTTCCCCCGGCCGAGATGATAGTTGATGACAATGCGTTTTTACCAAACGCGTTGAACAAAGAGAATGGTTTTGAACCTACCAACATGCTATAAGAAGGATTTCCTTGACTACCTGCTCCAAATGAACTATAGTTTATGTTCGGCCCGACAGAGTGCTGGTGAGCACCGCTAAGCGAAGGGGATGAAGGAGGTATATGACCCCCTCTTTAATGGAAACCTCTATAGGGAGCTAAAGTGTCCCCCATGGATCCTTGCAAAGGATCGTTCAATCTCCCTACCCCTAGACCTAAAGTCTGTAGAGTGGAGTAGGAAAGGACAGAGTTTGTATCAAAGCTAGGCATCCCATATGAGAATGGAGAGGCTGTCACACTCTGGGTGAAAGGAGTAGTGATTTCCGCCATAGACGGAATCAGACCATTGCCCGAGGTAGAGGTGGTCGATACCATAGTGGTCCAGACCAGCGATGGTTGTTTAGGAGGTGGAAAACCCCCTCTAGTGACAGTCATAGAGGGAATATGAGGATTCCCTGAAGAAGTAGCAGCATTTGTCTCTATCATTGCTTGTGACACTACCTGACACTCATAATGTTTAACCAGTATGATGATGGGCACCGATAGATCAGTGATAAAAGGGTTATATGAACCAAGAGATTCTGCTTCGAGGTCGAAAATGGTTGGTTCCTCCGGAATCAAATGTTCTCCTCTCGGAGATGGGTCTGGCTCGGTTTCCTGTGGCCCGGTCGCCTCAAAAGACCCTTGCTAGTTTAGTCTTCGCCTTAACAGTGGCGGGGGTGGCTCTAGATTAACCGACGGCAAACCAAGAAGCCTTTGTGACCGATGGAGCTTCTGATCCTCGATGGTGTGAGAATATAAATGACACACTAGGGAGTTCTATTAACGTTAAATACCATTACACACTAGAAAAATATCCTATGAGACAAGACAAGCAGATCACTAGCTAGTTGGAAGAATAGTTACACCAGCCAACACTAGAGAAACTTACCGGTGCAAGTGAAACTCGAATACGGAAGCACCCTCCAGGTATACTCTGCAAAGCATGGCTCAATGTCTACCATAGGTACCATGGTATACCCCCGCAGTCACCTCTGTAAGTCACTAAGATAAAGGCAACTAGGTTGCCAACGCGCGAACAATCACCATGCGGGTACAGTCGACAATCGGGTGGACCGCAATGAGCAGAATATCAAGCCCAAAACCTATCAAGGGTATTGAAAGCAAGTGTTCTGGAAGACGACTGAGGACCTCAAATGGATTCGAGACCCATGAAGATCCGTGGAAAATGCAATCAATGAAATACCAAGATAAACCCTCTATATGTGTTCCCCACTAAGCTTGTTCCGGCTTTGGAGGTGTTATCTCCGCTACCTTTCTGCACGTGACCTTCTGTTTATCCTCTGATTTAGAGGGAGGTCCTGGATAACTTTCATGGTTAATGGAATTTCAAGCACTCCCTAGCACATACTCTTATGTTTTCTTTTGTAGCCTTGAAGAGTTTCCTCTCCAATCCTAAATCAAGGCTCTAGCCTAGACTAAATTGATGGACCCTACAAACACAAAGTCTAATAAATTTTAATTAGACGTTAATTTTAGTGGCTATATTAAGTAAAAGGGAATGGAAGTGAAAAAATTGGTGTTCTTTAAGAGATGAAAGAGAAGAGCATAAGATGAAACTGAAACAAACTACTCCTTCTTCACAAATAAAGATTTTCCAAATTAAACTCTTTCACCAAACTTTTCGTAACTACTTTTCTCAGATCTTTGAAAAGAAAAAAAACTTAAAACAAGATTTCACTCAGCTACGAGCTACTTAATGTCCTAAGTATTGAAGTAAATAACTTAAGAAAACTTTATTTTTACTTGGTAAATAAAACAACTAACCTGAACTACTTTTACCAAACAAAGAAATGTTTTTTTTTTTATTGTTTTATGCTTCAAAACAAGAAATTTGAAAATGAATTCTTTTAATTTCTTCTAAAGAAAAAAAGGGAAAAACGACGACAAGAAAAGACCAAGAAATGAATTATGGCCCATCGTAGATCGCAGGGAGTCACCGACAATACCAAACAGGTAGATCAAAACAAACTCACAAACTTGTCTAAAAACCCTAATAAAGAATACCCAAGAAATATTTGAAAAAACGAAAGCTATGTTGAGGTCAGACCTATGCTACAGACTGTTATAACAAAGACTAGGGATAGATCAAGAAAACCCCTGAGAAGTGTGACTTCTGACAGGGAAGAGGATGACTGCCTCTTCTTTTAAAAAAAAAAATTCTCAACACAGGCATGCTACTGACACTTTAGCAACCTGTGTATGTACGTGGTCTGTCCAAAGGCAGGACGCATATGTACACGTGAAGGCCCACTACAGGCTACGTACACCTCTGTAAATTCTAAAAAAAATGAAAACCAACAGTCAAGCACAGGCAGGGAGTACTGGTATGGAAGACCAGAATCCCTTAAAGACACAGAATATTACAGAAACTCAAGAAATAGTAAATAAACTGATTCAAAACACCCAAAAAGAATATCCCCAAAAAACCCTAGAGGTATCCCTAGTATGGTCACCAATTCTGTTATAGTGGGAAAAACCCCCTATGAACTACACTAGGTTTCTAAAGTGCAGGCATAGCTAACCATATAAAGTCTTCTACTTTTAACAACTATCCCGTCATTACCCCACAATCATACATAAAAGACAAAGTATAGGGATCCGGTAGGCATACCTTAAACTCCGCATCCAGTGTCGATCCCTTTCCACTCAGTTGTTTCTCAATTGTAGATATCCTCCCAAGGCCAACCTGCATTCCCCAAAAGACAAACAAGAAACTACAAGCATGCATTCTATATATGGATTAGTGGGTTAGACATCACAACAAAGAATGTAAACAAATCATAAAGGTTTAAGACATCATTTGGCAGGATGAAAAAAGTATTTCTTTATATTAATCTCACAAAAGTCATTTACAATATGAGACCAGACACTTCTCCTCAAACTCAGTCCTGGGCTCCTCTTCACCATGCACCAATTTATTCTACATATTCTTCTCCTATTCAATTCTCTCTAGGGGAATGGCAAGGGTTTGCAATGGAGGAAAAAGGAATTCTGGCTCAAACTCACAATGTGGTTGCAAAATATTGGGGCAAAGGGGGAATACTAAAATGGGTAGAGTTTCTATGCTCTCATGCCTCTCTTGGAATGGAACCAAAACACCTTCTTTTATAGGCCAAAAACATAGTAACGATTGGGGTGACTGGATATGGGTGGTCAAGTGGTTAGGTAACAGCCCGAAAACACGTATCCCTTTACAATTTTCATTTTTCACGCTTTTTGTGTATGTACATGGGCTATAGTGGTGCAAAAAGTGTGTGTACGTGGGTAGTAGTAGTATAGGGCACATACACCTTAAAGAAAAATGATTTTTTAGAAGAGTTATTCAGTGATGGCTTTCGAAAAGATAGCAAGTGAGATGGCCTGATGCCAGGTATGCATGTCTGGTGCAATTTAGGGTTATAACATTATTTGTGGCAATGATCCATATGGTACAACAGAAGGTGTGGTGCTTTCACTAGTGCTTAGGGTGTAAGCTGAGGTAGAGGGGTTAGCAGAAATTGGTTGTATAGACAGACACATCATTGGTGTTGATGCGGGTCCACTCGTGGGTGGAGGGGGTACAATAGGGTTTGGTTGTTGGTAAGGAGGAGGAGGGTAATAAGGGGGTCTGCCATATATCAGTGGATGTTGGGGTGTATCATACATGGGTGGGGGTTGGATCTATGGTTTGTGGTGTGTTGTGGTACCAATCAATCCATCCGCTGAGTGAGAAATCCCAGGTTTGTCTTGGCTGAATGGTATGGGTCTTGGGACGTCAGGTAGTACCGTATATAAGTATCCCAACTGTGCATAAATGAGTTCATACTACTGAGCCTTTCTGATGGCTTTCTCTTTAGATTGGGGGAAATTGGAGGCCGCATCTTTGGCAATGAGGGAGACAAGTGATCTAAGAAACCAATCAAGGCATTGTTTTTTGGTGGTTTCTGCTTTGCATGAACTACGTCACCGACACCATTCATGAATGTCGCCAGCGATATGTGTTGTTGAGGTTTTCTTAAAATTGGAGAGAAGTTCGAGGCCATTGTCGGATTGGTATTTGAAAGAAGGTCAAAAATTCTTTGGCCAATGATTCAAAAGTCACATGGGACCCTGATTTTTCATCTACATACAACTTGGTTGATGGGCCAATGAGTGTGCGTTGGAATAAAATTAATCGGACAGAGTCATCCATGATGCTATTTGAAGAGCACCATAAGTGGATGGTCATGACATGGTTGGTAGGGTCATCTCCCACCTTTCCTTCAAACTTGGGGATGTCTAAAGGTAGTTTGGTGGGCATTGCAAGCCTTCGTGCAATATCGCATCATTCGTGGGCTTGCTCAGATCCAGTATGTTGAGGGAAGCCAAGTATGTCATCTGAAGTTGTGGAAGAGGATTAGTTCCAACCATTGCCTGAGCGGTTTGTGTACCTGACCCTTGAGGGTGGTGGGGTGGGGTTCTACTTCCCCCTTGGGAAGAATTTTCCCCCCGCTTCCTTGTAAAGGAGATCTAGTGGACGGTTGGCCTTGGGAAGTGGACCAGAGTAAAGTGGAACCAATCAAAGTTTATCCCAATATAGTATCACTCACAGGGGTGTGAGAGGGTGGATTTGATGGGTTGGCAAGACTAGTAACTCCCCCTAGAATAGGAGGTAGTTTTAACAATCATCTGGAACGACAGGGATTATGTGGGTCCCCTATGATTTCCGACTAGCAAAGTGAATGTGTGCAAATGGTGATGAGAGTAATAAATGAACAAGAGACTTTGTATAACTTGGAACTTCACAATATATCTCACAATCATTTTGTAATCACAAGAGCATCATACATAAATCAATTGACAAAAAAAAAAATATTTAGGTAGGTGGATTTTGTCCATGTGGGAGAACAAATAAAACAAATGCTCGTGTCCTAATAATACATGACGTCCTTCCTCTCAAATAGCACTGGACCTTCCAATATCACTCGACAGTGGGGTCTGAAGCCACGGGAAGAGGAACTAGTGAAGGATGAAACAATCAGTTATAATGAGGGGTAGAGGGTGCATATCCCGAAAGAGCTGGCGATATTTCCCAATAGGCACACAAAATCCAATCAAGGTGCAATTGCAGCCCACAATTACCACCTGGGTAGATGTCCTAAAATTTGGTCACTAGGTACCTCGTTCAAAGTGCGACATTTAGATTTTCAGCCTCAGAAATGGGTCATGGGATCGATCCCGTCCAATAGGTGGGTGCCTCAAGGGGGGACGCACAGAACAAACCAACCTCGGCCTTCGACCCTTCATGGGTATCTCCCTACCTTATGGTGTTAGGAACACTTGACTTGGAGGATTTAAAGTTCCCTATTTGACAACTTCTAATGTTTGAAGATGTGAGAACCATATAATGGGGAGTTGTTTTGATGCCTATCCCCGAGATCCTACCTATACTAAAAACATTCTTTTGGCACCTCCTGTGGAGGAAACGTTAGTGAGTTTTTAGAAAAAATTTAGATGTGGTTGTTTGTGAGATTAGGGGTGTGAACTAATCTCATTCAAATTAATTAGGAGTGGATAGTTCGTTCAAGAAAAGGGTTGGGTGTTTCAGAATCCCTTTTGGGGGAAACTTATTTCAACCTCCACAATTTGAGATGAAACTATGTGAGTGAGTAGTGACTTTGTGTGTGAACAAGTGATAAAATGTGACAAAATTTTTAATAAGTTAGGTGTCACCTTGCAACATGTAGACTTTGTGTGGTCCTTACAAGTCTTGATTACCTATCTTACTAGATGTCATTGGTACAACCTTGCGGAATTTTAAAGTCCCTAGAGAAATATCATGTGGACATGTGGGTCCTTACCCATCCTTTAAACTCCCTAATGTGATTTAATCTAAGAAATATTCAAAAGACTATCCTATATTTTGGACATGTGGGCAAGTATGGGCCCATTACAATAATATTTAAACTCCCCTAGTGATGTAAAATAAGAAAGTAGCTTCAAAACTATCCTATCTTTGTAGCATGTGGGCATGTATGGGCCCTTACAAATTTAATATGTTTTGGAAAATAAACTAAGAGGAGTCCCAAAGGGGGTTGTTGTCCTCTCCTAAAGATTTTGTCCTTAAGGAACATGAAATATTCCTTCAATCATTTTTCTGATTTTCAAGATCGCTCTATGGTACGACAGAAGAGCATACTCTATGATTGAAGTTTGATTTATGGTACCAATGAAAGTGTTTATATATGTGATATTGAATGATTCCAACTTAA
>ML834380.1:57548-75855 GCA_009831015.1 Picea engelmannii
GTAGACCACAATGAGCAGGGTATCAAGCCCGAAACCTGTCAAGGGTATCGAGAGAAAATGGTCCGGAAGACAACTGAGGACCTTGAACGGATTCGAGACCCACGAAGCTCCGTGGAAAATGCAAACGATGGAATCCCTTAACAAATCCTCGATATGTGTTCTCCACAATGCTCGGTCCAGCTTTGGAGGGGTTATCTCCGCTACCTTTCCTTACGCGACCTCATGTTTAGCCCTTGTGTTAGAGGGGGATCCTGGATAACTTTCTGTAACTGGACTTCTACACTCCCTATTGACAGACTGCAATGTTTGGTTTGAGTGGCCTTGGAGGATTTACTCTCCAACCTATTCCAAGGCCCTAGTCCTGAGCTAGTGTATGCACCCTACAAACAAAAAGTCTACTTGATTTTAATTAGCATTGCTTTTAATGGGATTTTTAAGTCACAAGGTATGAAAGTGAAACTGATGGTGTGTAAAAAGACTCAAAGCAAAATGAACAAGAAACGCTTGGAAACAAAAACTTTTACAAACAATGCAAAAACCAACAAATTTTCAACAAGAAAGACTTCTTTTCTTTCTAAATTCACTAAGATCTCATCCAGTAAATATAAAGGACTTCTGCTCAGATCTGCGAGCTACTTATACTCTAAATGAACTGCAAAAACTTATGCAAAAAGACTTCTTCCTAGCTACTGATGCAACAACACAATCTTCAAACCAAGAAGAAAATGAAACAAGATATATATTTTTTTTATTTAATTGCAAAATGATGCAATAAAGGGAAAATGACGACAAGCAAAAAACCAAGAAAACAAAATAAAGTTCTGGCTTAAAGCGTAGATCACAAAAGAATCAGAGCAGAGATGCAAAAAAAAATCCAGAAAGCACGAATTCTCACACTTGTCTAAAAACCATTAAACAACAAATTTTTCCTTTTGTATTTCCTATCAAAACATTAAGTGAGCAAAACACAAGCTAAGGATATGAGGCCCTAACTTACTGACTGTGCACCCTAGACTCCAAACCTTGAAAGGAACACTTCTCACCACAGGAGGGGATGACTGCCCCACCCAGGCTGAAAGACAACCAGACAGGCCCGCGACTGTCACTGAGACAACACACATTCAAACGCGTGCTGAGCTATAACAGCACGCGGGTACCCGCGAGCAGAACTGAAACAACCCGTGTGTAGGTATAAAATAAAAAAAAAATAAAAAATAAAATCAAACACAGGCAGCCCAGACCTGAAAGGGGCCTCTGGTATTGACAACCAGGGTCTCTGAAAGGCTTGGATGCTTCTACTTCAACAGAAAAGGAAAATTCGCAAAAAGAAAACAAATGCAAAGAATAACCAACACAATAAGGAGACTGAAAGCAAGACAGTAAACCAACAAGACCCAGACAAGATCCAGAAAGCCCCCTGAGAAGGTACACTTCTGACAGGGAAGAGGAGACTACCTCTTAAGCTTCCTGGGCTCTACATGCTACTGAAACCACTACAACAGGCGTTCAAACGTGGGCTATAGAAGGTTAGGGCACGGGTTACACGCGTGCAGGCCTTTTGCAGGCCGCGTGTACCTCTGTGTGTCCCGAAAAAAAAAATGTCAAGCAACAGTCAAGGAAAAACTGGTATTGATAACCAGGTTCCCTGCTAGCTTTGACCTAACAGAAAACAAATAATCAAAGAAACCGAAACTCTACTTCTTTGAACTACCCAAGAACCTTTAACTAAATCCGGGAAACCCTAAGAGTAAATTATCCCCAGCGGAGTCGCCAATTCTGTTGTTGGGAAATTATACCCTACGGACTAACAAGCTAGGGCTTAAACTTGCATGCAGATCATGACCCTTAAGAAATTACTTTTAACCTTCTACCCCAAACCTAAAATCCTTTTTCACAAGCAAACATGGGAAGAATCAACTAACCGTTTTATCGATGGTCGGTGTAGATCCTCCGTTGAGCTTTATACCATTGCTTCTGCTACTCCTTCCAAAAAGCGATCATGCAATCAAGATAAAACTACGCATGCATGCTATTGTTCTACTAGAGGATTAGAGATTAAACATAAATCAAATGAAACACATAAGACTTGTGCATTTGGGACGGGAAAAGTATCTTTTTATTAATATCAAGATGAATCAACTTACAATGATTATAGAGACTGGCCACCGTTCCTCGATCCTGATCCTGGGCTCCTCCTCTTCTTTGTCCTCCAACTGCTTTGCTTGAATTCTCCTAAAGCTTGAGGAAAGGCTAAAGGGTTGGGACAAAACGGATTCGGCAATTGGGAAGACTTTCTTTTCTATGATTTTCCTCCTTTGAATAGTACCCCTACCCCTTCTTTTATAGGATAGAAGGAGCTAGGGTTTTAGACGAACTCTCAGCCATGCATGGATGGGAGTTCCATTTAACTGACCCAAAGCTTTTCGTTCCGTCGGAAACTTTCCTGATTTTTTGCTTTGTTAGGTAAACGCGGGCTGTAGTGGGCCAGCTAGCGTTCCAACGCGTGCAGTATAAGGCCTGCCCGCGTTCCAACGCGCCCAGTGATAGGTTATGGCACGGGTTACTTAATTTAGGAGGTTTTTGAAGAGTCTGTTCAGCATGGCTTTGGCAATGAAGGGCAATGAGTTGGCCTGATGCCAGGTAAGCATGGATGGTGCAATTTAGGGTTATAACACTATTCACATCACCTCTTGAGTGAATGAGATTTTGATTTCTTCACCATTTCCTTTTAGTTTTCTATTTGTAAGAAGAAATATCTCATTGGGGATTCAAGAGCCCTCCCTTGGAGGAAGAGGGAACCTATAAGTCTCCCTTTATCTTTGGTTTTCTCCCACTAATACAATCTATCCATTGGTGGCATGAATATTGGTCAATTGTTTGGTTAATTTTGGTTCTAATTCCCTTATGCACTTTAGTTTAGTTTCTTTAATTGTTGTTAGCTTATTTGTTTGGTTATTTCTTGTGCTCGATCTTTATAACTCTTTCACTAACCTCTGTCCTGTCCGGCTAACCCAACTGGACTTGTATGTGTCCCTCTTTTTCTCATTCAGGTGACCAAAAGGATACAACAGATTGGCGACTCACTGGGGATAGGTATCAATTTCCTCCCCATTTGGATTGTTTGAGCACTTATTTTTTATTTATTTAACTTGTAGGGATCATAACCGACCCAAGACTACTTGCAAAAAGATAAATTTGGAGTTGAGATAAGAGCATTTCATTCGAAATTTTCTTCCCAGCCGCATATCAGAACATACGCGGGTTTTTCATCCCACAGGCGCATCTTTCAAGCATGTGCATCAAAATCATTTTGTTTTTCAACGCAATATACACACTTGTGCCAACATGTTGTTGTTTATTTGCACATTGGCACCACACGTGCCTCTATCTACTCTGCGACCCGCGCACCTGTCTAGAAATTCAACATTGTAAGAGTTTTTTTTTTTGATGTTTTGAAGGCCCATATCCTTTTAAATATTGATTCTATGAAATTTGTAATATGCACCACACTTATATTCCCTCTCCACATGAAGGGTTAGTCAAAACATAGGCACTTAGGGGGTTAAAATCCATATTTTTTCTCTTTTTGATTTCATTTTTCCACATGGATGGCTTGCTTTGATTGTAAAATTTAAGTTGGAATCATTCAATATCACATATATAAACACTTTCATTGGTACCATAAATCAAACTTCAATCATAGAGTATGCTCTTCTGTCGTACCATAGAGCGATCTTGAAAATCAGAAAAATGATTGAAGGAATATTTCATGTTCCTTAAGGACAAAATCTTTAGGAGAGGACAACAACCCCCTTTGGGACTCCTCTTAGTTTATTTTCCAAAACATATTAAATTTGTAAGGGCCCATACATGCCCACATGCTACAAAGATAGGATAGTTTTGAAGCTACTTTCTTATTTTACATCACTAGGGGAGTTTAAATATTATTGTAATGGGCCCATACTTGCCCACATGTCCAAAATATAGGATAGTCTTTTGAATATTTCTTAGATTAAATCACATTAGGGAGTTTAAAGGATGGGTAAGGACCCACATGTCCACATGATATTTCTCTAGGGACTTTAAAATTCCGCAAGGTTGTACCAATGACATCTAGTAAGATAGGTAATCAAGACTTGTAAGGACCACACAAAGTCTACATGTTGCAAGGTGACACCTAACTTATTAAAAATTTTGTCACATTTTATCACTTGTTCACACACAAAGTCACTACTCACTCACATAGTTTCATCTCAAATTGTGGAGGTTGAAATAAGTTTCCCCCAAAAGGGATTCTGAAACACCCAACCCTTTTCTTGAACGAACTATCCACTCCTAATTAATTTGAATGAGATTAGTTCACACCCCTAATCTCACAAACAACCACATCTAAATTTTTTCTAAAAACTCACTAACGTTTCCTCCACAGGAGGTGCCAAAAGAATGTTTTTAGTATAGGTAGGATCTCGGGGATAGGCATCAAAACAACTCCCCATTATATGGTTCTCACATCTTCAAACATTAGAAGTTGTCAAATAGGGAACTTTAAATCCTCCAAGTCAAGTGTTCCTAACACCATAAGGTAGGGAGATACCCATGAAGGGTCGAAGGCCGAGGTTGGTTTGTTCTGTGCGTCCCCCCTTGAGGCACCCACCTATTGGACGGGATCGATCCCATGACCCATTTCTGAGGCTGAAAATCTAAATGTCGCACTTTGAACGAGGTACCTAGTGACCAAATTTTAGGACATCTACCCAGGTGGTAATTGTGGGCTGCAATTGCACCTTGATTGGATTTTGTGTGCCTATTGGGAAATATCGCCAGCTCTTTCGGGATATGCACCCTCTACCCCTCATTATAACTGATTGTTTCATCCTTCACTAGTTCCTCTTCCCGTGGCTTCAGACCCCACTGTCGAGTGATATTGGAAGGTCCAGTGCTATTTGAGAGGAAGGACGTCATGTATTATTAGGACACGAGCATTTGTTTTATTTGTTCTCCCACATGGACAAAATCCACCTACCTAAATATTTTTTTTTTTGTCAATTGATTTATGTATGATGCTCTTGTGATTACAAAATGATTGTGAGATATATTGTGAAGTTCCAAGTTATACAAAGTCTCTTGTTCATTTATTACTCTCATCACCATTTGCACACATTCACTTTGCTAGTCGGAAATCATAGGGGACCCACATAATCCCTGTCGTTCCAGATGATTGTTAAAACTACCTCCTATTCTAGGGGGAGTTACTAGTCTTGCCAACCCATCAAATCCACCCTCTCACACCCCTGTGAGTGATACTATATTGGGATAAACTTTGATTGGTTCCACTTTACTCTGGTCCACTTCCCAAGGCCAACCGTCCACTAGATCTCCTTTACAAGGAAGCGGGGGGAAAATTCTTCCCAAGGGGGAAGTAGAACCCCACCCCACCACCCTCAAGGGTCAGGTACACAAACCGCTCAGGCAATGGTTGGAACTAATCCTCTTCCACAACTTCAGATGACATACTTGGCTTCCCTCAACATACTGGATCTGAGCAAGCCCACGAATGATGCGATATTGCACGAAGGCTTGCAATGCCCACCAAACTACCTTTAGACATCCCCAAGTTTGAAGGAAAGGTGGGAGATGACCCTACCAACCATGTCATGACCATCCACTTATGGTGCTCTTCAAATAGCATCATGGATGACTCTGTCCGATTAATTTTATTCCAACGCACACTCATTGGCCCATCAACCAAGTTGTATGTAGATGAAAAATCAGGGTCCCATGTGACTTTTGAATCATTGGCCAAAGAATTTTTGACCTTCTTTCAAATACCAATCCGACAATGGCCTCGAACTTCTCTCCAATTTTAAGAAAACCTCAACAACACATATCGCTGGCGACATTCATGAATGGTGTCGGTGACGTAGTTCATGCAAAGCAGAAACCACCAAAAAACAATGCCTTGATTGGTTTCTTAGATCACTTGTCTCCCTCATTGCCAAAGATGCGGCCTCCAATTTCCCCCAATCTAAAGAGAAAGCCATCAGAAAGGCTCAGTAGTATGAACTCATTTATGCACAGTTGGGATACTTATATACGGTACTACCTGACGTCCCAAGACCCATACCATTCAGCCAAGACAAACCTGGGATTTCTCACTCAGCGGATGGATTGATTGGTACCACAACACACCACAAACCATAGATCCAACCCCCACCCATGTATGATACACCCCAACATCCACTGATATATGGCAGACCCCCTTATTACCCTCCTCCTCCTTACCAACAACCAAACCCTATTGTACCCCCTCCACCCACGAGTGGACCCGCATCAACACCAATGATGTGTCTGTCTATACAACCAATTTCTGCTAACCCCTCTACCTCAGCTTACACCCTAAGCACTAGTGAAAGCACCACACCTTCTGTTGTACCATATGGATCATTGCCACAAATAATGTTATAACCCTAAATTGCACCAGACATGCATACCTGGCATCAGGCCATCTCACTTGCTATCTTTTCGAAAGCCATCACTGAATAACTCTTCTAAAAAATCATTTTTCTTTAAGGTGTATGTGCCCTATACTACTACTACCCACGTACACACACTTTTTGCACCACTATAGCCCATGTACATACACAAAAAGCGTGAAAAATGAAAATTGTAAAGGGATACGTGTTTTCGGGCTGTTACCTAACCACTTGACCACCCATATCCAGTCACCCCAATCGTTACTATGTTTTTGGCCTATAAAAGAAGGTGTTTTGGTTCCATTCCAAGAGAGGCATGAGAGCATAGAAACTCTACCCATTTTAGTATTCCCCCTTTGCCCCAATATTTTGCAACCACATTGTGAGTTTGAGCCAGAATTCCTTTTTCCTCCATTGCAAACCCTTGCCATTCCCCTAGAGAGAATTGAATAGGAGAAGAATATGTAGAATAAATTGGTGCATGGTGAAGAGGAGCCCAGGACTGAGTTTGAGGAGAAGTGTCTGGTCTCATATTGTAAATGACTTTTGTGAGATTAATATAAAGAAATACTTTTTTCATCCTGCCAAATGATGTCTTAAACCTTTATGATTTGTTTACATTCTTTGTTGTGATGTCTAACCCACTAATCCATATATAGAATGCATGCTTGTAGTTTCTTGTTTGTCTTTTGGGGAATGCAGGTTGGCCTTGGGAGGATATCTACAATTGAGAAACAACTGAGTGGAAAGGGATCGACACTGGATGCGGAGTTTAAGGTATGCCTACCGGATCCCTATACTTTGTCTTTTATGTATGATTGTGGGGTAATGACGGGATAGTTGTTAAAAGTAGAAGACTTTATATGGTTAGCTATGCCTGCACTTTAGAAACCTAGTGTAGTTCATAGGGGGTTTTTCCCACTATAACAGAATTGGTGACCATACTAGGGATACCTCTAGGGTTTTTTGGGGATATTCTTTTTGGGTGTTTTGAATCAGTTTATTTACTATTTCTTGAGTTTCTGTAATATTCTGTGTCTTTAAGGGATTCTGGTCTTCCATACCAGTACTCCCTGCCTGTGCTTGACTGTTGGTTTTCATTTTTTTTAGAATTTACAGAGGTGTACGTAGCCTGTAGTGGGCCTTCACGTGTACATATGCGTCCTGCCTTTGGACAGACCACGTACATACACAGGTTGCTAAAGTGTCAGTAGCATGCCTGTGTTGAGAATTTTTTTTTTTAAAAGAAGAGGCAGTCATCCTCTTCCCTGTCAGAAGTCACACTTCTCAGGGGTTTTCTTGATCTATCCCTAGTCTTTGTTATAACAGTCTGTAGCATAGGTCTGACCTCAACATAGCTTTCGTTTTTTCAAATATTTCTTGGGTATTCTTTATTAGGGTTTTTAGACAAGTTTGTGAGTTTGTTTTGATCTACCTGTTTGGTATTGTCGGTGACTCCCTGCGATCTACGATGGGCCATAATTCATTTCTTGGTCTTTTCTTGTCGTCGTTTTTCCCTTTTTTTCTTTAGAAGAAATTAAAAGAATTCATTTTCAAATTTCTTGTTTTGAAGCATAAAACAATAAAAAAAAAAACATTTCTTTGTTTGGTAAAAGTAGTTCAGGTTAGTTGTTTTATTTACCAAGTAAAAATAAAGTTTTCTTAAGTTATTTACTTCAATACTTAGGACATTAAGTAGCTCGTAGCTGAGTGAAATCTTGTTTTAAGTTTTTTTTCTTTTCAAAGATCTGAGAAAAGTAGTTACGAAAAGTTTGGTGAAAGAGTTTAATTTGGAAAATCTTTATTTGTGAAGAAGGAGTAGTTTGTTTCAGTTTCATCTTATGCTCTTCTCTTTCATCTCTTAAAGAACACCAATTTTTTCACTTCCATTCCCTTTTACTTAATATAGCCACTAAAATTAACGTCTAATTAAAATTTATTAGACTTTGTGTTTGTAGGGTCCATCAATTTAGTCTAGGCTAGAGCCTTGATTTAGGATTGGAGAGGAAACTCTTCAAGGCTACAAAAGAAAACATAAGAGTATGTGCTAGGGAGTGCTTGAAATTCCATTAACCATGAAAGTTATCCAGGACCTCCCTCTAAATCAGAGGATAAACAGAAGGTCACGTGCAGAAAGGTAGCGGAGATAACACCTCCAAAGCCGGAACAAGCTTAGTGGGGAACACATATAGAGGGTTTATCTTGGTATTTCATTGATTGCATTTTCCACGGATCTTCATGGGTCTCGAATCCATTTGAGGTCCTCAGTCGTCTTCCAGAACACTTGCTTTCAATACCCTTGATAGGTTTTGGGCTTGATATTCTGCTCATTGCGGTCCACCCGATTGTCGACTGTACCCGCATGGTGATTGTTCGCGCGTTGGCAACCTAGTTGCCTTTATCTTAGTGACTTACAGAGGTGACTGCGGGGGTATACCATGGTACCTATGGTAGACATTGAGCCATGCTTTGCAGAGTATACCTGGAGGGTGCTTCCGTATTCGAGTTTCACTTGCACCGGTAAGTTTCTCTAGTGTTGGCTGGTGTAACTATTCTTCCAACTAGCTAGTGATCTGCTTGTCTTGTCTCATAGGATATTTTTCTAGTGTGTAATGGTATTTAACGTTAATAGAACTCCCTAGTGTGTCATTTATATTCTCACACCATCGAGGATCAGAAGCTCCATCGGTCACAAAGGCTTCTTGGTTTGCCGTCGGTTAATCTAGAGCCACCCCCGCCACTGTTAAGGCGAAGACTAAACTAGCAAGGGTCTTTTGAGGCGACCGGGCCACAGGAAACCGAGCCAGACCCATCTCCGAGAGGAGAACATTTGATTCCGGAGGAACCAACCATTTTCGACCTCGAAGCAGAATCTCTTGGTTCATATAACCCTTTTATCACTGATCTATCGGTGCCCATCATCATACTGGTTAAACATTATGAGTGTCAGGTAGTGTCACAAGCAATGATAGAGACAAATGCTGCTACTTCTTCAGGGAATCCTCATATTCCCTCTATGACTGTCACTAGAGGGGGTTTTCCACCTCCTAAACAACCATCGCTGGTCTGGACCACTATGGTATCGACCACCTCTACCTCGGGCAATGGTCTGATTCCGTCTATGGCGGAAATCACTACTCCTTTCACCCAGAGTGTGACAGCCTCTCCATTCTCATATGGGATGCCTAGCTTTGATACAAACTCTGTCCTTTCCTACTCCACTCTACAGACTTTAGGTCTAGGGGTAGGGAGATTGAACGATCCTTTGCAAGGATCCATGGGGGACACTTTAGCTCCCTATAGAGGTTTCCATTAAAGAGGGGGTCATATACCTCCTTCATCCCCTTCGCTTAGCGGTGCTCACCAGCACTCTGTCGGGCCGAACATAAACTATAGTTCATTTGGAGCAGGTAGTCAAGGAAATCCTTCTTATAGCATGTTGGTAGGTTCAAAACCATTCTCTTTGTTCAACGCGTTTGGTAAAAACGCATTGTCATCAACTATCATCTCGGCCGGGGGAAGCCCCGGTTATGGACAACAAAATCCTATGCAGGGTACTATTTCAGCATAGGGGGAAAACTCAGGACTTCCTTCCACACAAGGTCTTTGGAATCCATGGTGGGGATTAGTTCCCTCATCAAGGATGTCGACCGGGGGAAACCCCTTACATAGCCAATGTAACCCTGGGCAAGGCTCAAGATCTATGTCCGTCGGATCGACAGGGGGCAACCCTTCCCAAAATCGTTGGAATTCAATATACGCTGAACCTTTTACATCCTATTATGGGAGTCAGTCGATGACGTCTCAACAAGTGAAGAATCCATACATGGGTCATGGACATGGTTATTACCAGAACCCTGACCAACAACCTAGATTTTCCTAGAAACCTTGTGCCAGCAAAACTCCATGATCCTTTTCCCTAGTTATAATCAACAACCCAAATTACCATTTCTGGCAACTTTTCACCTGCCAGACTTGACAAAGTTATTAAATGACCCCATCTATCATGATCCACATTGGCCTCCCATGCCATCCAAGTTGCCTTCAGACATTCCAAATTTCGAATCTAAGCCTAATGAAGATCCATACAATCATGTGACTACCTTCCATTTATGGTACTCGTCCAACTCTTTGAGAGACGACTCCGTTCAGTTGCATTTTTTTCAACGCACTCTCATCAGGAGTTGTTGGGACAGGGGCAGAACTAGGGTTCATCTCCAAGAGCACACCAACAAGCCCTAACAACTAGCCCTTTTGGTAACACCTGCAAGGTATATGTAGTCTCACCCGAAGTAGCTATGGGGGGGTTGTAGGATGGAGATGTCTACAACCAAAGGGAATACCAAGTGGATCTAATACACGAGCAATAGAATGTTTATATATCATTTACTAATTCATATCTACTTTGTACAACTATCTATCAGATCTAACACAGTAACACAAATAGCAGGATGTCAAATGACAAATAACAGAGCATCAATCACACACACAACACCAAATATACATGGTTCACCCTCTCTCTAGGGATAAGTTCACATAATTGTTCTTTATAATATATTAAGATGAAGCATACAATTATTTTCTGCGCTCTTAGCTAGCGGATCTTCTTTCTTCTTTTCTCTATCTCTCCCCTTCCTATGCACCCATCTGCAAGAATGATCTTCACACCCAGCTAAAGATCTTACAATACCAGAAGGCTCTACACTCAACACTTCTCTCTCACACAATCGTACTCACTCGATCACACAATAGAAATGAATCCTCAACCAACTTAGTACCAACAATAATAACAACAACCCATCCCAGGTCCTTTAGACCTCTATTAATACATTACAATAGCTCACCAACAACCTTATGTCGAGACCTAAGTGTCAAAACCCTAGATACTAAAACCCTAGGTGTCTAAAACCCTAGGTTTCTAAAACCCTAGTTCAACTTGACCTGTCTTTCCTTCCTCCTCGCGTGATGCTCCAACGTATCCAATGGTGGTTTTTTTCGCTTGTTTAGTTGTCCATGATCCATCTTCCTTGATTATTTGTCATCCTTTATCTCCATGTTCAATGTATTTCTTCCTCTTACTTCGCTCCCTCGTTTCTGCTCTTTTGCTCACTTTTACCCAGTAACAGTCACTATGTCTTCCGTGCAGTTCACATTTTTCCTTTTCTTCCTTGATATTCACTTGCTTCCTTAACCAAGGGCCAACAGGCCCCCAACACTCACCTATGAATCGTCCCAAGGAACTTCATATATCCACTTCCTATTTTTCTTCCTCTTCAGATTGTGTGGGGCAGCCTGTGCTTCCAGCTCTAGTACTCCCTTCCTTCCTTGTGCAAACTATCTTCGCTGTGTTTGGTACCCAGTTTCAACTGAAACTAGTACCTAGACCTTTTCCCTCATGCTTTTACTGAGAGATGCGAGGCAACTGGTTGTCATAGGACAACTTTAGCCAGATCCTATTCACCAAACCTTCCTTCCATTCTCCATTCAAAGTC
Organism: Picea engelmannii; assembly: GCA_009831015.1. Taxonomy (NCBI): domain Eukaryota; kingdom Viridiplantae; phylum Streptophyta; class Pinopsida; order Pinales; family Pinaceae; genus Picea; species Picea engelmannii. The sequence goes on from ML834380.1 coordinate 69,514, forward strand.
TTCAACTGTGCATCTCCTCCTTCTGCAACATAGGCAACCTCATATGGCCCAAGCCAATGCATTGTGCACTTCTCTGGATTCTTCATGAACTTACTGTCATATACCAGTACCAAATCACCTTACTTAAATACCTTCTTCTTGACATGTCTATCATGGTAGGCCTTCTCTCTTTCCTTCTAAACCTACTGGTGAAATCCTGCAATGAATCGGTCTTCTTCTAGTTGGACCAACTGCACAAGCCTCTCTCGAAGAGTGCCACTGTCATCCATATATGTAAAGGAAACAATTATTAGGATTGGTACCAAATATTCCATTGGGATGATGACTTTGATACCATAAACCAGTTTGAATGGAGTTTTCATTGTTAGCTTCTTGCAAGTGGTTCTGTAGGCCCATAGTAGTGCTGGTATTCTTAAATCCTACTCATCCCTATTCACACTACAAATATTCATTAGCATTGTCTCTAAAATCTTGTTGAATGCTTCGACTGTCCCATTCTCTTGTGGATGGTAAGGTGTGCTCTTCTGGTGATGGACTGTAAATTCCTCAGTCAAGGCTTCAATTGTTTTATTGATGAAATGTGTGCCTTGATCGCTCATAAGGGTCTTCGGGAATCCAAACCTGGTTATGATGTCATCAAATATGAAGCACACAACTGTAGTGGAACTACTGTCCTTAACTGCTCTTGTTTTGGCCCATATGGTCAAGTACTATGTCACAATGATTATGTACCTTGCTCCTGTGTGCTTCCCTGGTGGGTTAATAGGTCCCACGAAGTCAATGGCCCATTTCTCAAATGATTGTAGGGTTATTTGTGGTGCTAACGACATTTCATCTCTTCTGGACGATTTTCAAACTCATTGACATACATCATAGGCTCTGTAATAGTCCTTAGCATTGATGTGTAGGGTAGTCCACCAAAGGCCAACTCTAAGAACCTTATGCATAGTTTCCTTCCCTGCATAGTGTCCTCCCGCGATGCCTTCATGAGCTTTGAAGAGGATCAACGGTTGCTCTATCTCCATAACACACCTCCTTAGTATCTCATCAAGTCCCATCTTGTATACTTGTCTAGCTATAAGTGAAAATTTTGCAGCACGCACTACTAGTTGTTTCTTCTAGTTGATTGTATATTCACTAGGCGCCATTCCTGTTGACAGGAACTGGAATATTTCAACAAAGTGGTCATCAATGTTTCTAATGGATATAAATTGTGCATTCGATAGTGTATCCTCCAAACTAGTAGGCTCTTCTCCATGTTCCAACCTCGACAAGTGGTCAGGACCTTTGTTCATTCTTCATGTATTAACCAGGATCTCAAAATCATATTCCTGAAATAGAAGAAGCCATCTGCATATTCTCCCCCCCAACACTGGCTTGTTGGCTAGGTATTTCAGCGCGAAATTATCAGTGAACATTTTAAAATTTCCTCCCAACAAGTAGTGGTGAAACTTCTGTAGCGCATACACCATGGCTATACCTTCTCTTTAGGTGGTGGTATAATTTTTCTCTAATGTTGATAGCTTCCTATTAGCAAAGGATAATGGGTGGTTGATGTCTCTTGTTCCTAGTTGTGGTAACACATCTCCTAATGCAATGGAAGATTCATTGACATGCACGTGAAATTCCTTGCTTCAATCTAGGAAAACTAGAAAAGTTTCAGTAACCATTTTCTATTTCAGCATGTCAAAGCTCTACTGGCATTCTTCTTTCGAATGAAATTGACAGTCTTTCTTCAAAATCTTCTTGATGGGTGCCATAATATGGGCATAGCCTTTAATGAACTTCCTGTAATATCCAGTGTGTCCCAACGCAGTGCACAACTATTTGACTGAAGTAGGAGGGGGTAGATCAACTATGATGGAAATTTTAGATGGATCTACCAGCAATCCTTTCTTGCATACAATATGGCCTAACAACACTCCAAATGGTGAAAAGAAAATGCACTTCTTCAGGTTTAAGGAAACCTGACACTACCTGCACTTTTCCAACATTAGCCTTAAACATTCGATATGATTTTTCATTAAAATAAAGACAGTCCAATCATCAAAGTATGCTTCTAGAAACTTTTGTAGAAACTCCTTGAATGCTTCGACCACCACCCTGGAAAAGATGGCTAGGGAATTCTTCAATCCAAATGACATTAGTGTAAATTGGTAGGATCCCCATTCTGTGGCAAAGGTGGTCTTATGGTGATCTTCCTTGGCAATCTGGATCTGATGGTATCCTAACAATCCATCTGTAAAATAATATACCTCCTGGCCTCCTACATTATCTAACACTTGATCAATGAATGGTGTAGCGAAGGGGTCATGCAAACAAGCATCGTTCAGCTTCCTGAGATCTACACAGATCCTGATCTCTCTCATCTTCTTGTCTTGTACCACCATAGGGCTAATCCATTCTGATTCTTCCACAGGTTCTATAATCCCTGCTTCTAGCATTATATCGAGCTCAATCTTCACTTTCTCCTTATATTTGGGTTCAATCTGTAGGGTCTCTATTTGACTGGTCTTGCATCTAGTTTCAAAGGGATCCGCATATCTCCCATAGGCCCTATAATGCCTTTCATATCAGTGAAATTCATTGGAAGCAAGTCCTGATACTCATGTAGAAATTCTGTGATCTTGTCAATAGTGGCAACATCCCAATAATCTCCAACATTTGCAAGCTTTGGTGTTTGCTCTGTTCCAATATTGACTTTCTTGATATCGATCAACTGTCCAATAAATGATAGCGCAACTCCTGGTCCTTCCACATCTCTATGCACTTATGTTTCTGTGATGTTCACCCGTCTTCATCAATATTGATGTTGTAATAGCCTTGTAGTTTATGGAGAGGTGCAGTCCATTCATCCTCTTCTTGTTCCAAAGGGAGGTTGGGTGCCTCCTCAAACACTTTATGTCTTACAACCTATAATGCTTGATCTACTGTAGCATATTGGCTTTCAAATAAAACGGTGGTAACAAAGTTCTGATTCATACCTTCCCAATCTGCAGTGATGAGGCGCATCTCTGCTTGAAGGTACCAGTTGATAGGGGTTGTGTCCAACATGTTGATGAATTTGTGCACCCACTTCTCTTGAGGAATATTGCTCCATGCTTCCTCGCAACTTTGCACATGGTCCTTCGGACAACTCCAACCTATGTATCTAACTTCACAGCCTTCTACTTGTGTCAAGAACCACGTTGTCATCAGAGTACGACATTGTACCCATTCTATAATGTTGTTTTTGTGTGTCCCCTACCATCTTGCTGGTGTGGATTTCAAGGCCTCATCCATTTCCAACAATCTTTGTTGTGTTGGTACACTTTCTTCAAAGTCCAACAAGAAGGTTTCTAAAGGATGTAAACCATCAAAGGTGGGTAAGTTACTTATTGTTGTGTCAATCCAACATACTTATCTAGTTAATCTAGTGCATATCCTTGTAGATACTTCATACATTTTGTTCTTCCAGTTCTCCAGTGCTTCTTCTAAATCTGATGAACATGCACTGTCACTTTTCCAGCTCAAATTTCCATCAGCCGTAGGATTAATGTAATCCTGTTGTCTGGATGTTAAACTGTATATGTTTTCCAGTTCATATGCGCAATCTTCTTATCTGATGGGCTCTGTGTATCGCTGACCTTCATCGGGATCTAGAGGTGAAATGACCCTTAGGCCATCTCCTTAAAACATCATTTGTCCTTTATTTAAATCTACCACAGTGGAATTATTGAAATCCCAATCAATTCCTAATAACGTAGGGTAAGGACAGATATCATCAACTATCTCAATTACCTCGAAGTCTGCAAACATCCTCACTCTGTTGATGTCCACAGGGACATGTTCCAATATTCCAAAGGGGCTGACATCTTGCTGATTATCCATCCTAAGTCTGATAGGGGAATAGATCAAATTAGGTTTTCCCATTAGTGCCTAGGTTTTCTTCTTCATGACATTGAACTCTGACCCTAAGTTGAGGACCACATAGTCTATATCATACTCTCCAATATGAGCATTCAGGTGTAGTTCCTTATTTTTCCTTCTCTTCTTGGATAGTTGATGTACTGCTTTATTCAATAAAGGATATACAATTCCTCTCTCATACTGTCTGACCAAATTTTGTAGTTCTTGTATGGCTCTATCATCTTTAATCAGCTCTATAAACGTATACAAGAAACTGACGAGTTTACTTGCCTCTTTTCCATCTTCGGATGAAGTAGATTGATCGAATGCCAGAGGCATTCCACATTATTTTACTTATGGTCATGTCTTTGATGAAGAACCTTGGTCTGTCTTGAATTCTCTTCTTGCCTCCTCAAACATTTGTTTTTATTTCTTTGCATCCAAATTTTGTGTCTTCTCTATAGATTTCCTGACTCCTGGTTCTTTTGTAGTCTTTCCTTGGATCATTTTGTCTTCTCCTATAACAATGCCTCCTTGAGTGATAACAATGATTCTAGGGTCTACTCCGCAAGGTTCTACTTTTATTAATTGTATTTGCAAGTTCTATTGAGGTCCACGTCTCTCTTGAAGTTTAGCCAACAATGCTGGACATTCCTCGATAATATGCTTGAAGGAGTTGCAATAGATGCAAGTGGTACACGGGTTCTAACAGTCCCTTTCCAAGTGTCCTGCTTATGCGCAGTTATAATAGATTATATTTCCTCGACCTTGAACCATACCTCCTCCTCTTCCTCTTCCTCGGAATCCACCACGAGGGTTGAAGTTTCCTCTCCCACGGGAGTTATACTGCGTAGTGTTTCCTTCTTGCTGTACTTCACCTTGAATTTTGTATATATCCCTTGACCCTTTGTGCATGTGTTCTTAAGCCCTACAATCCCTTTCATCATGCCCCACGGACTTATAGAATGTTCAATACAACTTTGTGGGTGTCTGAACATATTGTTTCATGTAATAGCACTCACCAGGGCAATGTCTATTTCTACATACCTCGCACTAGGGTAGGGTAACTTGATTTAAGGGGCTCGGATCTCTGGAGGCCAAGTATTCATGGAATAGGGGACAATGCTCCTTGTCATGGCCTTTTGATTTTCATCTGACACTAAATATATCTTCCCTTTTGTCTTTTCCCTTGTCTTTCTTCATATCTTTGACCTGTAGAGACAAACTAGTTAGCTGACTCAAGATTTGACTCATACCTGAGCTGGATTCTCCCATGGGGGTTGATTCTAGCTTCATGGCGATCTCCAATGCCTCAGCCTACAAAGAATTTTTTTGTTGCATCAGAGGAAATCTAATGTGTGGTAAGAGAGAAACAATGAACCATTCCTTTTTCTGCTCGTCTAGGATATGGAAACTCAAGTGTCCCGTCAAGGTTTTAAACCTTTGATCGAACTCCCATACCGGTTCAGCTATTCTATGCTTGATTTATTTTAGTTCTGTAATGAACTGTGACTCTGACTTGGGTTTCTTGAATTCAGAAATCAACGCATTCTTGATCTCATTCAACAGTTTAGGCTGGGAAATTCCCTTAACAAATTCATGTACGATCTCAGTGCACGGTCTCTTAGGGTAGTACTAAACTGAGCTCGTTTGACAACTTCATCGTTGATGTTATTAATACTCCATATGGCTTCACAGAGAAACCAGTGATGATCAGGATCTTCATATCCATATCCTTTGAAGGTGGGTAACCTCATCTCATCTTCCATAGATATTCCTAGGTTTCCTGACTGAGTAGGTGTTGGGCTACTAGTGATAGTGCTTTGAAATCTTGGGTGTCTATGATTACTCTAATTTCTTAACGTCGCTAAATCAACAGGAGGAGTAATAGTACTTACTTCAACAATCTGCATAGTTCCTGAATCGTCTGGCTCTTCCCGACGAGGTTCTTCAATTTTTCCTTCCTCTAACCCAACAGACTCTGAATAATATTCGTCAGTCAGATCTGCCTCTTCTCCACTGTAGAAACCCTCTTCCCTGTAGTTCTACTTAAACAGGTTTGCAAGAGGAACTTCTATGAACACTCTCCCACTGCACGTATCTCCAGCCTCTGTGTCACTGTCACTGTCTGAGTTCTTGAACATTATTTCTTCGATTCAACAGACTATTATATCTTCAAGATGTTCTTCTCATGCAATAACATCTTGATCTTCAACTTCAGAAAATGTAAACCTTTTCCTCTAGGTCCCTTAAAGAAGTATCTATGTGCTTGGCTATACGATTCTACTCTATCAAAAACAAACTCGGTGATATACCCTCCAATGGTACTATCAAACCAGTGATCTACTTCTCTTGACATGGAGTTATCAAGCCTCTTGACCCTTTTGATAAGAGCCGACATCCAAACCACAGGTGGCCTAGCTCTGATCTCAAACTGGGTATCTTCTATCCTAG
>ML834381.1:25477-37716 GCA_009831015.1 Picea engelmannii
CTACTTGAAAACCTGCACTTACCCACATATCATAGCAATGCATTTGAACCAACATAGTTTCACATACAAAGATTCATACCATATTGTTTCTCGGTCGATGTTCATGACATCAACCATTTATTACCATCATCCTTTGGCTATTTCATAGCCCATTAATCTGCAGGTTAGTTATAACACATACTCATGCATATACACTATTAACATGTAATTGCATTCATCCATATCATTAACTCGATATCCACTTACCAATATCTTTCAAAATTCAAATTTTAAGCTAGAATTAGGTTGCATAATATCCATCATAAATCACACAACGAACAACATTCATATTATTCACATTCACATAGGTGCATATGTCTAAAATTTAAAGTGTCAAGTAATATGTGCTCCACAAATCAAAAGCAAATAAAATACGACTAGATCATAAGTAAGTCTAGTTGTCTAAGTCAAAATGGGTCATTACATACACCCATCCTTCGAGAAACATAGTCACGAGGTTGTCAAAAAAGTGAGGGATGATCTCGTCGTAAGGTCTCTGCATCCTCCCAAGTAGCAGATCATGGGATATACTTGTCCCATTGGACCTTAACCTGGTCTACCAAATAGTTCATGAGCTGCCGGACCCTACGGTCCAATATGCGCAATGGTTCAACCATGATGGTTTCCACGTACGAGACCTGCAATTCCTTTCAATTTAGTTTGTGAGATTCGTCAACAACATAATGACGTAGAACAGATACATGAAAAACATAATGGGTTTTATGCAAGTGGGATCGCAGTACAAGGCGATAGGCAGCGAGTCAAATTATCTCTTGGATTTTAAGCGGTCCTATAAATCGAGGCATCAACTTTGTCCCTTTCCCAAACTGAATGGTACTCTTATTAGGCCTGATACAAATGAAAACCTGATCTCCCACTTTATAACTTTGGTCAATCCTATGTGCACCAACATAATATTTTTGTCTATCATGTGGCTCCTTTAATTGTCGTTTATTTTGAATCACGTGTTCCTCCATCTATTGAATCAATTTTGGCCCTATTATCACTCGATATTCTAACCTTTCCCAACTCAATGGTGTCATGCATGGCCTTCCATATAGAGTTTTATAGGGTGGCATTCCAGTTGAGCTGTGAAAACTATTATTGTAGGCGAACTATACCAAAGGTAAGTACTTCTCCTAATGGGTTTGATTATCCATGACATACGTCTAAGAATGTCTTCCATGACTTGATTTACTCTTTCAGTTTTCCCATTCGTTTTAGCATGATATGTTGTGATTAAGTTCAACCAAGTCCCCAGTGCTGACAATAAACTTGTCCAAAACCTAGATGTGAATCGAGAGTGGCTATCTGGAATGATCTTCTTGGGTAACTCATGTGGACATATGACTTCACTTATAAAAACATGTGCCACATCAGTGACATCATAAGTGTCTCTAACTGGAATAAAATGAGCACTCTTGGTCAACTTATCAACTATAACAATAATGACATTGATGCAGGAGCATCTGAGCTCTAAAATCTAAGACCTAAAGCGCAGACCTAGGGGGTCTCTCAAATTTTACTACGAGACTTGGTTCCCTAATGAAATGTTTTATTTTCCTAGGTTTTGAGTATGTTCTAGAAGCTAAGATTGTTAGAAGGGATGAGATTGTTTCCCTAACTATTGATGTAATTAGTTAAGTGAGGATTGAATTGGAATTGTTATCGAATATGAGGGAGGTATTAGGAATGGGTTTGTTTCTCTATTCTTGGCTAATTTATAACAAAGTCTGCTCAATAAAGACAGATCTTGAGAGAGGGTTGGAGTGATTATAGGGCCTCAAGAGTAATTTGTGGATCTGAAGTCTATATTAGGGAATTGTTGAGTAATTTGTGGATCTAAGCTATGCTTAGTTTCAGATCAGGCTAATTATTTAATTGTGAGCCTATAAGGCATCGAGTGTGGCCAATTGAAGGAAGAATTAGGCCAGAGAGAGGGGGAAGAAGCATGTTGAATATGATCTAGGATAATAGGCATTGAAAGTCTTATGTAAATCCATGTATAATGTGTGTATTTGAGTGAAGGAATGAAAACTTTGTTTCGAGTATTATGAAGAAGCCTCTGATTCGTTGCATGTGTTGATTAGGTGTGAAAGAGCCTCTGTAGATTGGTATAATTATGGAACTGTGTTAGACCTTAGGTTTTGTTGTAAGTCTCAAGTTTGATCACAGACATAACTGCAAATGATTGTTACAGGTCCAAGAAATATGAGTCACAAAGTGAATTAGACCTTCAAAAGGTTGTCATCAATGAAATCATCGATCACTGTAAAGGATCGATGATCTCATTTTCTTAGTGAATGTGGCTAAGGTAACTTGATGCCGGTATGCGCATAATATTGACAATGAAAGCTACAATAGTCGTTCGATTCAGATTGGGGTTAGAATCTCATCGTCCAATCGAGGAGAAATTATGACTGTCGAATTGGGAGTTAGATTGGGTACAACCCCCAAATCCACATTTAAAAGGCAAGGACAAACCTTCATCATCCACTCACTTCATGATTAAGACACAACCATTAGATCGGGTGCCAAGACTAGGAATAAACATAAACGTTGATCGCCATTGGGAGTCAAAGATCTAGGGCGAAGGTTTATTTCATGTGAAGAAGTAGCTCACGATTTAATCTTAAGTTGGGATGCGAAATGATTTCGACCGTCCAACATATTGACATGCACCGAAGGATTATACATTTCGGCCCCCCATAGCATGGAGATTCGAGTCATAACTTAGCCCCCGAAATTGAACAACAACTGTTCATTTTAATGATTGATTAAATCATGTCCATCGATTTGGAAAGGAAAGAAAAGTATTGATAATGCCATGAGCATTAGTGCTTGATTTTGGGACCCTAGTGATGTAGAGATTTAACTCTGACATAGATGAGTTGAGGAATGTTTGAATGTTGATAAAGTGTTATTAGGAGATCCTTGGACATTCTAGTTATAGACTTGTAGAGCAACCACATTGAAGGGTTGCTTATACTATGGGTATTGACCATTAAGGTCATCATTTTGGTATCAGAGTGAGCACGCTCTTTATAATGGAAATTGAATGACATTGTGGATTGGTAAATAGCAGAGCTTGAGCTTTTGGAGAAGAGAAATAACACTAATTTTCTTTGCAGAGATTGAAGGATGTGTTGCAGGTAGATACATGAGGAATTGTAGAGTTGCAGAGGTAGCAGCGGTGAAATTAAGTTCAGAATTAGGATCTGATTGGAAATTCCAGCCAAAAGGAGGAATGAGATCATGGAGAATATGTCTCAAGTAAATATATATATATATATAAATTGATTTGGTCTAAAATGTATTATGGATGTAGGTAATAGCAACATGGTACAGTAAGGAAGCTTTAGAGTGAAATTTATTGCAAAGAAATGATTGTGGCAGAGTTAGCAAGTAAGTTGTTGAGAGATGAGAACAACATAGGTTCTCAAGTCAAGGTGAGTAGTTGGAATGCAGAATCCTAACAACTTTATAAGCTAAGGAACAAACGTTCTCTAGAGAGGTTCTATTGCAGAGAACCAAGAGGGTGACTTGGTATTGGTAACAACAAGGAGACTTGTTAGAGAGAGATGAAGGAGACTTGTTGCTACTCACAGGTGGGCAAGGAGAGTCCACACAAGAAGGAAGAGAAGATGACTACTGATAGTCATGAGGGAAGCCACGTCAAGAGAACGAGGAAGGATGTCAAGGAAGATGGCAAATAGAAGATGAGTCAAGAAGACTTTGACAAAGAGATTGTTGAGTTGAAAGAAAGACTCATTATGATAGAAACGTTGTTAGATGAAGGTGAGAAATACCAATGATATGGATGGATAATGAGAAAGAAGAAGGTGAGATGGAAATTATTGCAGACAAAGTTGAGGCAGAGTATGTATGCTATGTTGAATAAGGAACTCAGAGTGGTTGAATCTAAGATGCAGGTTACTTATTGTGAACCAGAGGATGGAGATATCCTTGGGGAAGGATATGAAGAGAAGGAGAGACTTCCAGAAAGTCTCGTGAACTCTTTGTAGAGTTCAGATCAACATGATGATGTTTTGACAAAGGAAATGGATGAGACTAGGAGGCCTTGTGGGTTTTATTTTGACAAATTGTGTGTAATTGCAGGTTTCCCAGAGGAATGAGTTAGACAACTAGTTAAGATTGTCATGGAGGCTAGAGAAGGTGGATATATGCTTTCTAAAAGCATAACAACATCACATAATCTAAATTATGTGGATGATAAAGGAAATCTGAAGAAATACCCGGACCAATGCAAGGGAATAGTGCCAAGAGGAGCTTGTTGGAGACTTGATGAGTGTCTCACAGAACACTTGAAAGATGTTGTGTTGGATTAGAGTAAATTGACGATAGAAGATACTTCTAAGTTTGGTAATTTTGAAACTCATGTTTTGTGCATGACTGCAAGACAAAGGGACAACAGAGATGAACGGTTATTTGGATCTGTTGTGAAGCTGAAGAAGGATGAAGAAGTTCACTTGTGTGAACCAAAGCAAGAGTTGACGGTTGAAGATGATGATAAAAGCCTCATTGACTGGTTGGAGGCATATAAGGAATCCCAGGAAAATGTGGTTGCAGGCAACCGAGCACTAGAGGATGATGTGATTGTAGACTTGTCTCAACGAAAGGGAGACAAACATACTTCAACAAATTGGAATATTGGTCAAAGAACTAGAGATATTTTATCTTTAGCAGAGAACCTAGAAGAAGGCATGGAGTGTTCAGAGCAACACATGATGAAGATGGCAAGATCATAATTTTGTAGTTTTAAATCTGACAATTGGTGTATGTATGCAGGTTATGAAGATTGAGGACACATTCAAAATTTTGTTATGTTTGAGATTGAGGAAACATTACTTCAAGAAGACAATAAGAAGGATGATAGAGATGTTGAGGATATTGAAAGTGTTGAAGACACAAATGACACAATAGATTGGCTTGGAGATATTTCCGCTGAGGAAATGTTGCATTGGGATACACGGGAGTACAAATAAGTAATGATGAAATTGGCTAGGGAAGAAGTTGTTGATTGGAAAATGGTAAGTGAAGGTATGAAGAAATTGATTTTGATTTGTTGTTTTAATCAAATGCAAGAGCAGAATTTGCAGGAGAGATTCCATAAACTAAATATGGAACTAGAGGATGCAAGTTATTGGGTACATGAGTATTCTCAAATCCTTGAGAATAGTCAAAGACATGGAGATGAGGATAATGCAGCCAATGAAAAACATCAAAAATCAAGTATATGCAACCCAATGAGATGTTTTTGAAGACAACCAAAGATTTAAGGGGATAGAGACAACATAATTTGATTATGTAATTAAAGGGTTATGGGAGCTGAAGATGAGGCAGTCCAGATGGAGAAGTTGTGTGGCAAAGGAGATGATCAATCAGAATTTGCGGTTGATTGAAATGAAAGGAATGGACCAATAGACAACAATTGTACAACAACAACATGGGTGTAAGGCATTTGGACAACTACAAACTCAAGTTTGGGATCCAGGAGGACTTGATAAGCTTATGGAAACACATGATCAGGAGATCATGAATGTTTTTAACCTCAGGAGTATGATGCATGAGCATCTGAGCTCTAAAATCTAAGACCTAAGGAGCATACCTAAGGGGTCTCTCAAAGTTTACTAAGGGAGTTGGTTCCCTAATGAAATGTTGTATTTTCCTAAGGTTTTGAGTATGTTCTGGAAGCTGAGATTGTTAGAAGGGATGAGATTGTTTCCATAGCGGTTGATGTAAGCAGTTAAGTGAGGATTGAATTGGAATTGTTCTCAAATATGAAGGAGATCTTAGGAATGGGTTTGTTTCTTTATTCTTGGATAATTTATAATCGAGTCTGCTCAATAAAGACAGATCTCGAGAGAGGATTGGAGTGATTATAGGGTCTTATGAGTAATTTGTGGATTTGAAGTCTATATTAGGGAATTGTTAAGTAATTTGTGGATCTGAACTATGTTTAGTTTCATACCAGGATGATTATTTAATTGTAAGCATGTAAGACATTGAGTGTGGCTAATTGAAGGAAGAATTAGGCTAGAGAGAAGGAGAAGAGGCTTGTTGAATATGATCCAGGCTAAGAGGCATTGAAAGTCTTATGTAAATTCATGTATAATGTGTGTATCTGAATGAAGGAGTGAAAAATCAGTTTTGAGTATTATGAAAAAGCCTCTGATTCCTTGCATGTGTTGATCAGGTGTGAAAGAGCCTTTGTAGATTGGTATAATTGTGGAACTGTGTTAGACCTTAGGTTTTGTTGTACGTCTCAAGTATGCTCACAGACATCATTGCAAATGATTGTTGCAGGTCCGAGAAAGAGGAGTCATAAAGTGAATTAGACCTTCAGAAGGTTGTCATTGATGAAATCATCGATCACTATAAAGGATCGATGATCCCATTTACTTGGCAAATGTGGCTAAGGTAACTTGTTGCAGGTATGCGCAGAAGATTGACAGTGAAAGCTACAATAGTTGTTCGATTCATATTGGGGTTAGGATCTCATCGTCCAACCTAGGAGAACTTATGACCGTCGAATCGAGAGTTAGAATGGGTACAAGCCCCAGATCCACATTTAAAAGGCAAGGATGAACCTTCATCGTCCGCTCACTTCGTGATTAAGACATAGTCGTTAGATCGGGTTCCAAGACTAGGAGTAAACATAAAGGTTGATCGCCATCGGGGAGTCAAAGGTCTAGGGCAGAGATTTATTTCATGTGGATAAGTAGCTCGCAATTTAATCTTAAGTTGGGATGCGAAATGATTTCGATCGTCCAACATATTGACATGCGTCGAAGGATTATACATTTTGGGTCCCCATAGTATGGAGATCCGATTCGTAACTTAGCCCCTAAAATGAATGACAACCATTCATTTTAATGATTGATTAAGTTGTGTATGTCTATTTGGAAAGACAGTAAAAGTGTTGATAATGCCATGAACATTAGTGCTTGATTTGGGGACCCTGGTCATATGTGATGTAGAGATTTAACTCTGACACAGATGATTTGAAGAATGTTTGAATGTTGATCAAGTGTATATCATCAAGAAATACCTGTACAAAGCAATGTAAGTACTTTCAGAATACACCATTCATGAGGCTCATGAATAATGTTGGTGCATCAGTCAAACCAAAGGGCACTACAATGAACTTGTAATGCCCAAACCGAGTTCGAAAGGAAGTTTTAAGAGTATCACCTTCCTTAATCCTTAACTGGTGATACCCTGATCACAGATCATTTTTTGAGAAAACCGTTGCTCTTTTCATCTGATCAAAGAGACAATCTATATGTGGTATTGGGTACCTATTATTCACTATAGCATGGTTCAAGTCCCTGTAATCTATACACAATCATAAGGAACAATCCTTCTTCTTGAAAAAATTTACTAGTACACCTCAAGGTGAAACATTGGGCCTTATCATCCCTAAGTCAAGTAGTTCCTTCAATTGCATCTAAAACTCACAAAGTTTTGATGCCATCATCCGATACGGTGTCTTGGAAATTGGCTATGCACCAGGTTTTAGCTCGATGCTAAAATCAAGCTCCCTCTTAGGAGGAAACCCTGACAACTCTTTTGGAAAAACATCCTTAAAGTTCGACAAAATTGGATATTGATCTATAAAGGGTCCCTTCCCTTCATTGATTGCTTTCTCTACATATAATTGACAACCCTTCCTCATGCAACGTTTAGCCTTCATTGTTGAGATAAAGCGTAGAGACACCTTTCTCTGTATACCATGGATCTATATTGGCCTTCCTTGATCATCAATGCAAAGCACCCTTTTCGCGAAACAATCTACCAAAGCTCGATGAGATTCTAACAAGTCCATACCAATGATTAGATCATACATCCCTAGGGGAGTGACATACACCTTCAACCTAGTAGTACACACTACCAAGTCTACAAAACAATTATTGACGTTAAGTCCTATCGCTTGTTTTTCGCCTGAAGCCATCTCGACTTGTTTAAAGTCATGATGCTCGTAGGTTGCCAACCCACACTTTTCTAATGTACAAGGTGAAATGAAACTATCCGTAGCACCATAATCAAATCAAATTGTAACATTGACATGATTTAGCGTACCTAATGACTCCACCACAGTGGATTGATTTTTTGCTTGACAGTTATTAACAACTGCATAAATTTGGTGGCTATTACTTGCCCTTCCCATCGAGGCATTTCCCTCTCTATGCACAAATAATGATTGTGACTCTGGACAGTCACGTTGGTAATGAGGTCCTTGACACCCCCAACAAGTAAGATGGGGTGGCACATGTACGCTTCCCTGTGAAGGCCTCTGAAATGAGTTCCTTCCCCCTAGAACCTTTGCCCCTACTAATTTCTCCTTGAGAAGGTCGTCGACTTTTCAACGTCGTTGGTGATGAGTGTGATGTTACACTCCCTTCCATTGAAATACCTATTGCAACTTCTCTAGGTGCGACTCTATTGCCATAAGGAGGTGTCCTAGAGCTTCCTTCCCTGGAAAAGGTCCTAGGGGCCTTCCCCATGAATCTAGGATGCTGTGGAATAGTTGATCTCATTCCTCCATTTAAAATCATATGCTATTCTGCGTAATGAGCACTTTCAATTGCTTCGACCACTGACGACAATTTCCACATCCGTACCATGGCCCTTGTCTTAGGGTTTAACCCATACCCAAAATGTTCTGCTTGTCGTTGATCACTATCCATTTATGAGACGTACTTTGCTAAATCCATGAACCTGATTTCATACTCTTCCACAATTCCGTTTCCATGAATTAGAGCATGAAATGCTCCTACTTGTTGTTCCTCATAATAAGCCGACAAATACTTTCTCCCAAACCTTTCCTATAAAATCTCCTAAGAGACAGTATCTAGAGTAAGGTGCAACTGCCTCTCTAGGTCACCCCATCAGTTCAAGTAATTGTCCCTCAACTGAAAGATCGTTATCTTCGCTTTTGACGTGGAAGCACAATCTCTCAAGGCGAAAAATCACGTCATTCCTTCCAACCATGAATCAACACACTCACTTGCGCGACCCCCGACAAACTCTGGGAGTTTGATTTTATGTATTTCTCTGGTGATGTCCCCTGGTGGAGGTCCTCTCTCTGAGTCCCTTGACCCTTTTGGGTTACCCACTCCAGATGGTGGGGGCTCCACTTCCACATCCACTGACTGGCGTCCCTTTAATGTCTCATTAATAACATTTAAGGAGTGTAAAATAAGAGCGAGCTCGAGTGATGGCAGTGGCGGTGCTGACATCGGTGGTCCTTGCAATGATGCCCCTCGACCTCGATTTCCCCAAGTCCTAACCATCTTGAATAACTAAATCTTTATCCAACCAAATGCTTATTAGAAAAGGGTTTAAGGCATTCCACATTTTACTTAACCTTATGCTTGCAAACGTAGAGTTAGATGTAAGTTTCTTTATATGTGTATGTAAACATACATTACTCCCATAAGGTAAGTGGCTTAGGTCAGGGTTAAAGAATCTAAGCTTGGTATATTGGTAGGTATACTATTGTCTCTCTTACCTTACTAGTTGTGCTAGCACTATGGTATAATCGCCCATTACTCCAATCGACTTCCTTAATCAAGTGTCTAACCCTTCCCTATAACACTTTATACTCTTATAGAGCTTAATTTTTTATGTAATTAGTCTCTTATAGTTAGTCATAAATCCCTTCCCCTTTCTCATCGAATAATCACGCATTAAAGTTATCAAATTACAATACTAATCTAACCATTACGTTAATTAACATTACTCTAATTAACCAACATATTTGTTTAATATGCATGTTATCTAAATAAATATGTTGATATTATTTGGTGGGCGTTAGTTATTGGGTGGGTGAGTCGGGTAGGCGGGCTCCAATCCGATGTATTTCCCGAATTCCTCTGATCAGATGTAGATAAAATAGCGAGGGCAGAGGCAAGTGCAGAGGCGAGTGCAGATTCTCTTGATTCAGAACCAGAAGAACCAATTTAGAAAGTTTACGAAAAGCAAATTGGGTGAATTGAGAATTGATCTCCCCCCCTGGCCCTAGTCTCTATTTATTTACTGTCACCCTGCATATGTCCGGGTCGGAAAAGAATAAATTCTCCTCCCTCCGAAATGGGCCCTCTTCACTTTCCGTCCATTTATATACTGAATACTTCCTGGGGCTTATTGGGTGAGTGTAGCGGGCGGGTGTCGATGGTGACACTCTTCATTGAATGATGGTTACATGAGATGGCTCGTATCTAATATTATATATAGGTATGTTTAAACTCTAAAGTAAGGAGTTTGAGAAATAATGTATATATTATATTTTACAAAGCCCTTGTATAACCCTATATAATATATAAATTATATAAGCATATAACTTATATATTTATATATTTGATTTAATTGCATTTTAATTATTATAACTACTACTCCTTCTGCTTCCTTTTTATATAAGATATTTCTAATTAAAATTTTGTTTTAAACAATTTAATTAAACAAAATTAAATAACAAAATATAAATATAAAAAAAATAAATTAAAATAATAAATAATTTTTTTAAATAAATATATAAAAAACAATTTAAAATAATATTTGTTTTTGTTTGTTTTAAAATAAATAAATAAAAAGAATCGAACAACAGTAAGCATTGTGGGACCTCACATGAGGCCCATGTGCCTCCCACTCCCTCACACCAAAAATAATAATAAAACTAAAATAACAATAAAAAATGAAACATCGTTCAAACGCTATCCCTACCCTTAAATAAATATATAAAAAAAAAATTAAAATAATATTTGTTTTTGTTTGTTTTAAAATAAATAAATAAAAAGAATCGAACAACAGTAAGCATTGTGGGACCTCACATGAGGCCCACGTGCCTCCCACTCCCTCACACCAAAATAATAATAAAACTAAAATAACAATAAAAAATGAAACATCGTTCAAACGCTATCACTACGCTTATGCTTCTCATCTCACTCTGCCTCCACCATTTCTTCCTCTGCAACTCCAAGCCGAGGGTACAACCCTAGCTCCATGGCTGGCCGCCTAGAGCCACGACCCCTTCAATTTGCATGTGAAAACCCTCTTCATACACCCCAATGTTCTCGTCGAGAGTGAGCACCGATGCACCGACGTCTCTGTCCTTTTTCTTGGATCCCTTAATTTAATCAGGGGACCGACTCTTCCTCTATGGCAGTGGTTTCTCTACCTACGTAGTTGGGTCAACACTATTGTCTTTGAATGGGCACATGCTACAGGAAGTGAGCGGAAAAATGATAAGCATTGCATTTGACTTTCTTCACAAATCTTGTTTATTTGACCAAGATGGACATGTGGAGGGCCCTGGTGACGATCACGGCGAGTGTGGGCATTTTGATGGGTGCAATAGCCGAAAATGCAAACATGACAAAAGTCTTGATCGGTAGCAATGGAGAAGAGTTGACCTTCTTTCCCAAATAATTCTATGTTGCCTCGAGGAGCCCATCATCTTCAAGAACAACATCAAATTTCGTCACGTCGTCATCTTCAAGGATGACGAAGTGTCCCCCGGAGTGAATGCCTCCACCATCTCAAAGTCTGAGGAAGATCTCCTCGATGCTCCTGACGAGACATACACCATGGAGTTGGATAAGAAGGGCACCTACGACTCCTAATGTAGTCCACACAAAGGATCTGACATGAAAGGTAAAGTCACCGTCTATTAGTTCTACTTTTCATCAATAACATCGATATTTCCACCCTTCTGACAACGACGCCTCAATGCAGGTTCGACGACAGGGTGGAGGAAATGGGAGGGTTCGACTACCATGGTCGCCTCTGTCAAGAAAAGAGTCGTCTATTTGATTGAATATTACTGTTTGAAATGCTTCTTTACAGTGGGTATCAACTAAAGCGGATGAAGGGCTGGAGAAATTAGACTGACAAATATTGTAGGTATTTCTTTTACCTTTACTGCTTGGTCAATTTATATTTTTCTCTGCTCTTTGTTTTTCTTTATTTATTTGTTCTTAACAAGTATTTTATATATATATATATACATATACATATATACATATATATATAATACTTTGTGACACTAAGAAGGTTGAAGATGAAAAGCACTTTCTCTTAGATTGTCCAGCCTATACCCATTTTAGATCTCATTTTCAAAATATTGATCACACTACCAACCTTCCTAACCTCTTAACTCAACAAAAGTATGGTGATCT
>ML834381.1:39532-56104 GCA_009831015.1 Picea engelmannii
CCGGATTAGCGCGCCCGGATGAATGGCGATGTAGACCATTCCAAACCCCCCCTCGCCTTTCTAACTTTAAGCGGAGGGGGGGGGTCTGGAATCGCGGGTGCAGTTTCCAACGACCACGATCGAGGACCCCGGATCAACGGCTCATGAGCAGCCTCGTCCCTCTCAGCTACCATGACTTTAACACACGTGGGCCCGTCTCCTGTCTTGTCATCTCCCTTTCCGCCTTTCTCCTGCTGCCGTGTGTCATTCATCCATCTCCCCCCTTTTGTCCGTGTGGTTCTCCCTTCTCCTTACCGTTCGCTCGTTGTCCGCCACGCGTCCCGCTTCTTTCCACGTCAGCCGTTCTCGATCCCAAGAAGCAGTTATTGAAGCGGTTGAGGGTGGTTAGACATCGTCTCCGCTATAATGGGGACGTCCTACAATGAATTTAAGGCACGTCGATTCACCGATGTAACTGTCAGAAGATCGATTGCGTCTACCATAAGTTGCACGATTATTCAAAGATTACGGCTGTAGAGTGTCAGAAGCCATGCAGACACAAAGCCTTCAATGCGATTTCTTGGTTCCGCTGCTGTTGTTGTTTTGAGTATATGTAGGCATTTTTGCCATTTTTGTATCTATCGATGGTAGAGCTAAGCTCCCGACTGTAAAGTTTCAGCAAATACTCTAGTTTCTGAGTTATGCCTCTGAGATTGAGACTTCTTGGTTTATAAGAAACAGTTCTCCCTTTTCCATCTATCTTTCATCTCATGCTGGAGGATTCACAGTAGAATGATTCGCGTGGATTGAATAATCTTGTTATAAGAAACAACTTATTGTGACATCAGTGTGCCCTCTGGTATTTGTATTTGAATATGAAAGGATTTTATGTTCGAATGCTTTCTTCCCCAGTCTGTTACAAACCAGATGTATGTGATAGACCTCCGCACTCTTCTTGTACAAGTCTTCCCCCTACTCACCCTTTATTATAACTCACTGTTTGGAGTTTATACAAGACCTCACTCGTCATGCATGCCTGATCTAGTTTTTGAGGTGAAATGATATCGTTCTGAGTTTCCTTCCATTTGATCACCTTTCAAACAAATCGTGACATTAAACTGATGGGCATCGGGCTCTGCTTCTGCTGGCAATCCAGGAGTGACTTCCGTCGCCAACATTTTTGGCGCCGTTGCCGGGGACGATGTTGAATATATTCCCTGGGATTGAACGACAAAGATTCAACTGATTCTGAAGGTGCATCAGATATCAGAACTTGAAGATTGCTACTGTGCACCTGGCGACTCCACTGTGACGACTCCGTTGGGGAGAACCTGTTCTATCAATTGTGGCTTCGAGAGGTAGACACACGAGGTCTAATCCACACTTGCCTTTGGCCACACCAGAAACAGACTTGGAAGCGGTGCGCAGAAAGGGAAAGAGCTCTGCAAAAGGAGTTTTCGTCGCTGAAAAAGGTAATACGCCATCCCCTTCTGTGAAAACTCCATCTTCTTATTCTTAGCTTCCTAGTCGTATTCCTCTGAGGTTTCCCGTTTTTTGAACTTCGGGAGTGTTCCTGCTGAGTTTTCTCCTCCTGGTCTAGTATCAGAGGGAGAGACCCTTATCACTCCCCCCTTAGGAGGTTTCACTACTCCTCCTTTTATTACTATTGCTGCATAGGGAGGAACATCTACACACTCAGGTGCCTTAGACCCCTCTCTGTTTTTCTCGTCGTCCCCCTTGAGGACCTCTTTTCCTACATCACCCATTCACACTCCATCTCCTCCGAGTTCTCCTCCCATTTCTCCTCCACCTAACATCCCTATGGCTGGTGTTAATCCCCCTCCGAATAGAATGGATGCCATAGTCGCTGCCAGATATGCTCCTTTGGTCCTACCCCATCCTATGAACCCTCTCCCTGCTGGAGACTACTTGAAGTATATGCCCAAGTTCATCGGGGAAGATGACATAACTGCGGAAGAGCACTTGGCTGCTTTTTACAGTTATGCTGACAATCTGAACATTGAAAACGAAGACGTCTGGATGAGAGTTTTTGTTCAGATCTTGGATGGTGAGGTTAGAAAATGGTTCAGGGGGCTGGCCCCCGGGTCTATTGCTGGTATTGAAGCCCTGGACACTGTTTTTCTGAGGCAGTGGGGAGATAGAAAAGATTACATGTATTATATGACTGAGTTTGGGACGCTGAAGAAGCAGGAAGGAGAGTCAGTCTCTGACTTCGCCAAAATATTCAATAAGATGTATAACAAGATTCCTGCAGAGATAAAGCCCTCAGAAGCCTCTGCTCAAATTTCATATGCTAGTGCATTTGACCCTGATTTCTGCCTAGTATTAAGAGAAAGAAGAGCCACCTCTTTAGCTCAGATGCAAGATGCAACTATAGAAGTGGAATCCAACATATTGGCAGTTGACAGGCTGAGGAACCAGGCCGACACAGACAGAAGAAAGGAAAAGTCGGAAGCCTCAACTACCGGCCCATCGTTGCCCACCCTTAAGTAAATGAGCTAACCCAAGTAATGAACTTCCTTAAGGAAGAGGTGGAGATATTGAGGGTGGAAAGGAAGCAGATGTATAAGGGCCCTCAGAACACTGAAAATAAAGGGGGCTTCAGAAGAACCAATAATTTTGTTCCTCCAACTATGCACCGAGAGAAGGAAAGGGACAGAGACGACCAAAGGGTTCAGGCTCCCTTTCAGAACAATTTTGTAGCTGAGGAACTAGAAGGGGAAGTAGACGAGCCTGAGCCTAAAATCCACTCTGTAGAAGTCACTCCTCCTTTCCCTCATCTGACTCAGTCAGTGTACGAGGAATCCCTCATGAACAGTCAGTTGAATGAATTGAGCAGGGGAGACAAAGCTGGTGGTGGCCGAGGCAGGTATAACCTGAGATCTGACAAAAGGGCAGCAACACCTGATATTCCTGAGACATCCACTAGAGCAGAGAAACCTGCTAATGAAGTAGCAGACAGAGGTAAGAAGGCCCAACCTCTCTCTCCCATTGTCCAAAGTCATGTTCCTGAAATTAGAGAAATTCCAAAGCCTATGTCTTCTTTCAATTTCGAACATGAGATTCAAAAGATCAGAATTCCTGTGCCACTCACTGAGCTAATTAAATGTGGTGAATTTAAAAAACGCTTCTCTGACCTTTTGAAATCTGAAGCCTCAAGCCCTTCCACTGACTTCATAAACCTCCAATATGAAAGGGCTGCAGTGGTCCTAGGTCCCATGGTAGAAGACAGAGATGATTCATCCCCTCCCTTCTACACCTCCCTGAAAATACATGACAAAGTGTTGCATAATTGCTTAATGGATTCAGGAGCCTCCCACAACCTCATGCCCAAAGCCATCATGGAAGAATTAGGACTGGAAGTCACTCGAGCCTATCATGACCTCTATTCTTTCGACTCCAGGAGGGTCCAGTGTTTGGGAGTAATTAAGGATCTAGTAGTCTCTCTGTTTCAGCTGCCCATGAAGAGTATGGTCATGAATATTGTGGTAGCCGATGTCCCCCCCTAAGTTTGGCATGTTGTTGTCAAGATCCTGGATAAAAAGACTTGGAGGGACGTTACAGATGGACCTCACATATGCTACCATTCTAGTCTTTGGAGGGGAACATAGGAGGTTGTACAGAGAAGCCCAGTTGGCCTACATTGTCAGTGACGAGGCCAACCCTACTAATCATCCCATCTACGCCTTGGACACTGATTTAGGCTCCAGTTTACTACAGTTCACCCACACCCCCAAAGCTTCCTTGCAGATCAGAAAGCAGCCCATTCTTAGTCAAGAGACCTCCCCTTCAACTTCCTCTGTTTGGAAGATGTTCTTTGATGGAGCTTTCTCCAGTATGGGTGCAGGCGCCGGAGTAATATTTGTATCACCTTGTCATGAGACCATCTCTTTGTCATATAAGCTGGAATTCGAGGTCACCAATAATGTGGCAGAGTATGAAGCTCTGGTTCTGGGATTAAGAGCTGCAAAAGAAATGGGAATCAAGAAGATGGTTGTGTTTGGTGATGCAGAACTGATTGTCCAGCAGGTCAAAAACGTTTATCAGACTAAGCACCCTCGCCTCAGAAACTACAGAAACGAGGTATGGGACCTGGTCGATGATTCCTTCCTGGATTTTAACATTTCCTACATTCCAAGGGAGGAAAATGCCTCGGCCGACTGTTTAGCTTTCACAGCTAGTGTGCTCGAAGTTCCCACATCGCCCACTGCCAGGTCTGACATTGAAATAAAATACAGACCTTCTATACCAGACAATGTCAAACACTGGAGGGTGTTTGAAGATGATCAAGAAATTGAGAAATTCCTCCAGTCCATCGATGACTTTTCCACAATGCACATAGATGAGAACCCTGAAGAGGAAGATGACCATCACCCTGGGGAATTCGTGGATAGAATTGATGATCATCGGATCATTCAGCTGCCGAGCAATCACATTGCGAGAGGACTGATCCCATTAGAAAGATTGTTCGACGGGAATGATGTGGCAATAAAAGGCAAGGTTTCAGGTGACGATGATGACACAACTGAATGCAACATAGGCACACCTAAGGAGCCAAGGTTTGTCAAGCTGTCAAGAAGTTTGACCGAGGGGGAGAAGATCGAATATATCAAGTTGTTGAGGGAGTTTGTTGATGTGTTTTCATGGACCTACAAAGACCTCAAAACATATGACACATCAGTCATCGAGCACAAGATCCCACTAAAAGAGGAGGCTAAGCCGTTCAAGCAGAAGCTGAGACAGATAAATCCCATGTTGTTGCCTGTCATGGAAAAAGAGGTAAAGAAGTTGTTGGATGCCCAGATCATTGTCCCCTTGAGATATTCTGAATGGGTGGCCAATTTGGTCCCGGTGAGAAAGAAAAGTGGAGAAATCAGACTCTGTGTCGATTTCAGGAACCTGAACAGAAGTTCGAGGAAGGACAACTATCCCCTGCCCAACATGGAACATATTTTACAAAGGGTCACTGGCACATCCAGGATGTCCATGATTGATGGTTTCTCTGGATATAATCAGATATCAGTCATGCCTGAGGACAGAGAAAAAACGGCCTTCATCACTCCTTGGGGCACATTCATGTATGCCAAAATGCCTTTTGGACTGATGAATGCAGGAGCAACGTTTCAGCGAGCCATGGACATAGCCTTCATCGGGGAAAAGGACCAGTTTGTGGTGATATATCTGGATGACATCACAATCTTCTCTAAGACTAATAAAGAGCACTGCTGCCACTTAAAGAGAGTTTTCCTAAAATGTCGGAAATATGGCCTATCTTTAAACCCCAAGAAATCATTGTTTTATATGCAGGAGGGAAAGCTATTAGGTCATATAGTGTCAGCAGAAGGAGTAAGGATTGACCCAGACAGGGTGGAAGCCATTCAGGCCCTGCCACTTCCCCGGTCTAAGAAAGAAGTTCAGGCATTTCTGGGGAAGGTCAACTTTCTGAGGAGATTCGTCTCGAACTTCGCCGAGTTGATGAAACACATTACAGCCATGCTCAGGAAGGGCCATGAAATTAAGTGGACTGCCGAATCCAGGGGATCTTTTGCCCAGATAAAGAAAGCATTGACTGAAGCACCTGTGCTAATCAGTCCCGGTTATTCTAAAGATTTCCTGATTTTCTCATTTGCTTCTGATGACTCGATAGCAGCAGTCCTATTGCAGAGAAACGATCAAGGGCGAGAGCAACCCATTGCCTTCTTCAGCAAGGCATTAAGAGATGTTGAACTCAGATATGAGATCATGGAAAAACAGGCCTATGCATTGGTGAAAGCTCTCAAAGCTTTCAGAATCTATGTTTTGTACTAAAAAATCACTGCATATGTCCCTTCAGCTTCTGTGAAGGACATCCTTATACAGCCTGACATAGACGGGAGAAGGGGCAAATGGATAGCTAAGATCCTGGAATTCGACCTGGAAATTAAGCCCACCAAGCTGATAAAGGGGCAAGGTTTGGCCAAGCTATTGGCTGAATCCAATTATAAAACTTTGGAGATTAACTGCATCAATGAGCAAGCTGAGTCATCCAACAGTAATTTCCAGATCACCATACCACTAGCAGCATGTCCCTGGTACAGGGACATCTTGTACTTTCTGCAGGAATTAAAGCCCCATGATGGACTGGGAAAGAGTAGAGCCAGAGCTTTAAAGCTCAAAGCGGTCAAATACTGCCTCATTAATCGAGCCTTGTATTCGAAAGACCCTCTGGGGATATTATTAAGATGTCTGGACCCATTGCAAGCGCAGAAAGTGATGTTCGATTTTCATAATAGTCTCTGCGGAGGTCATCATTTTTGGAAGACCACAGCCCATAAGATCCTCTGGGCTGGGTATTACTGGCCCACTTTGTTTACTGATATCTGCAGAGAAGTCAGGGCCTGCGTCAAATGCTAGAAGTTTTCAGGTAAGCAACAACTCAAATCTCTGCCATTAAAGCCTGTAGTAGTTCCAACACCCTTTCAGCAGTGGGGATTGGATTTCATCGGAGAGATTCATCCTCCCTCAAGTGGCCAGCACAGATAGATCCTCACTGCAACTGATTATTTCACCAAGTGGATAGAGGCTGTCCCCACCAGGAGCACTTCTCATAAAGTAATCGTCAGCTTCTTGGAAGACATCATAGCCAGATTTGGTTGTCCAAGTAGAATTGTAACTGACAATGCCCCCCCCTTCAGGTCTGAGCCTCTGATAAAGTTTTGTGAACAATTTGGGATTTCATTGGTTCACTCTACTCCATACTATCCTCAAGGAAACGGACTGGCGGAGTCCTCCAATAAAAGCCTGATCAAGCTTATCAAAAAACTACTGGAGTACAATCAGAAGGCCTGGGACTCGAAGCTCAAATTTGTTCTCTGGGCCGATCGGGTGACAACCAAAAATTCCTTGGGTCTCTCACCTTTCCAACTTGTTTACGGAATAGAGGCCGTTTTTCCCACTCAGCTTGCCTTACTTGTGGCAAATTTCCTCCAGGTCCTTGAAGGAGAGCCTAATCACATACTCAGGAGGATTCATCAGATGATAGAAGTGCATCAGATCAGAGAACAGGTCATGGACAGAGCCTACAATCGTCAGCAGAAGATCAAGCAGGCTTTTGACAGGAAGAACAAGAAGAAAGAATTTGAGCAGGGCGATCTAGTGCTCAAATGGGATGCACCCAGGCAGGAAAAGGGCAAACACAGTAAATTCGATGCCCTTTGGATCGGGCCTTTCAAGATCCTTGAAGTATTTTCAAACAACACTTACAAGTTGCAGGATCTGGAAGGCAAGGAAGTTTTTGGCAGCCCAGTAAATGGGCATTTCTTGAAAAAGTGTTTTTTGTGAGCCACAGTTGGCTCTTTTTGTTTCGTTTTGTACATATTGTTTATGTTTTTGTTTTTTCGGACTAATAAATGACTCCATAGCCCAACATCAAAGGCACTGAATATGCAAAAGGGTTCTTAGAGCATCACAGGGATGAATCTATCCCCCATGGAGCCAGATGTTAGAGATATTTCTTGTAAGGGGGTTAGAATGAGAAAGAAAGGGCTAAAAACCCATTTGTCCCAAGTTTTGGTGTGAATGCGCCTATTGTTAAACGAAAATCAAGTCTGGACGGCGAGGATCGCAGCGCCCGGATCAACGACGCAGGTGCGATTCTGGACCCCCCCTCGCCCTCCTACCTTTAAGCAGGGGGGGGGTCCAGAATCCTGGGCGCACCTTTTCGACGGCCCGGATTAGCGCGCCCGGATCAACGGCGATGAAGACCATTCCGGACCCCCCCCCGCCTTTCTACCTTTAAGCGGAGGGGGGGGGGTCCGGAATCGCGGGTGCAGTTTCCAAAGGCCACGATCGAGGAGCCCGGATCAACGACTCATGAGCAACCTCGTCCCTCTCAGCTACCCTTACTTTAACACACGTGGGCCCGTCTCCCGTCTTGTCATCTCCCTTTCCGCCTTTCTCCTGCTGTCGTGTGTCATCCATCCATCTCCCCCCTTTTGTCCGCGTGGTTCTCCCTTCTCCTTACCGTTCACTCGTTGTCCGCCACGCATCCTGCTTCTTTCCACGTCAGCCTCTCACCTGAAGGCGAGTCCATTAGCCCCCGTCTTCCTCATCCACCTGGTGTCTTACGCCATGAATCATCCTCTGTCGCCCTCCTCACTTCTCGCCATCACTCCTATCATGCACCACGTCCTCCGCTCTGGCCTCCATGCCTATCCCTCAAGCTATTCAGTTATTCCAGGTGGCAGCGCAAGAAGTCTTCCCTATCCCGAAAAGATGAGTTGGCCGGGCCGTTCTCGATCGCAAGAAGCAGTTATTGAAGCGGTTGAGGGTGGTTAGACATCGTCTCTGCTATAATGGGGACGTCCTACAATGAATTTAAAGCACATCGATTCGCCGATGTAACTGTCAGAAGATCGATTGTGTCTGCCATAAGTTGCACGATTATTCAAATATTGCGGCTGCAGAGTGTCAGAAGCCATGCAGACGCAAAGCCTTCAATGCGATTTCTTGGTTCCGCTGCTGTTGTTGTTTTGAGTATATGTAGGCATTTTTGCCATTTTTGTATCTATCGATGGTAGAGCTAAGCTCCCGACTGTAAAGTTTCAGCAAATACTCTGGTTTCTGAGTTATGCCTCTGAGATTGAGACTTCTTGGTTTATAACAAACAGTTCTCCCTTTTCCATATATCTTTCGTCTCATGCTGGAGGATTCACAGTAGAATGATTCGCGTGGATTGAATAATCTTGTTATAAGAAACAATTTATTGTGACATCAGTGTGCCCTCTGGTATTTGTATTTGAATATGAAAGGATTTTATGTTCGAATGCTTTCTTCCCCAGTCTATTACAAACCGGATGTATGTGATAGACCTCCGCACTCTTGTTGTACAAGTCTTCCCCCTACTCACCCTTTATTATAACTCACTGTTTGGAGTTTATACAAGACCTCACTCGCCATGCATGCTTGATCTAGTTTTTGAGTTGAAATGATATCGTTCTGAGTTTCCTTCCATTTGATCACCTTTCAAACAAATCGTGACATTAAACTGATGGGCGTCGGGCTCTGCTCCTGCTGGCAATCCAGGAGTGACTTCCGTCGCCAAAAGGCAGCTTGATAAGTTGTTCTGGTTACTAGAGAGAACAAGAGAAAGGATCTCTGAGAATTTGTAGAAAACATGACCAGAGCAGAAGATTGCGAGCTTGATGCTAAGGGAGCATCTAATAAACCTCACAGAGGTTGTGACAGAGAGAGAGAGAGAGAGAGAGAGAGAGAGAGAGAGAGAGAGAGAGAGTCTTTGAGGAATTGCAAGAGTTGTTGTGACAGAGAGAGAGAGTCTTTGAGGAATTGCAAGAGTTGTTGTGACAGAGAGAGAGAGTCTCTGAGAATCTACAAAATTTCCCTAGTGATATCATGGCTTGGCATGAGGGTGGCTAGAGTGTTAAGAATTAATGCTTTTGAGCCTATGGTTGGGCAGAGAGAGAGAGTCTCTGAGGAATTGCAAGAGTTGTTGTGACAGAGAGAGAGAGTCTCTGAGAATCTACAAAATTTCCCTAGTGATATCATGGCTTGGCATGAGGGTGGCTAGAGTGTTAAGAATTAATGCTTTTGAGCCTATGGTTGGGTGGAAAGATGAACACCCATAGTCAATTGGTCGGAAATCAACTGTAATAGATAAGTATTTCGTTTTCCCTATGCACTTGGATTGAAATGCATGATTTGAATGTCTATAATTGTGATTAATTGTGCTTCACATGAAATTAATGATTATAATGCCTAACTTCTCTTTTGTAAGCCGTTGCATTTGTATGGGTGTAAGATGACAAGTTTGGCTTCTGGGCTGGTTCAAAAATACCCCTCCCTGTTTTAGAATTTAAGTTCTGTGAATTCGAGGGCGTTCCCTTCAAACCATTTTTCCAAGTGACCACAGGCTCATCCCACGGCCTTAATCCAAATCTTGGCTAAGTGTTAAAGGGTGTAACCTTTGGAGCTTGACAAAGTTCCATAGGACCAGGTCCATGGAACCCTTCACTACACTTAAAAAGGAACTAAGTGGTTTGGGACTCCAGAGCGAATGAACACTCCACGTCCAAATGTGCCGAAGGCGACCTGTAGGACTGGTAACTGGAGAAATGATCAATGACTAGCGATCAGTTACCCGTAATCGTGGGATTTTTCCCCTTGATAAACCCCAATCATCTTCTCGGTCACGAAGTAACGCGAGCCGTGGATTTTAGGGTATTCACGATCTCCCATGACAGTTGGATCTACACCGTGGTCAGTCCGACGTTGACCATTTCGGGAGAACATAGGCGTTCTAACACCAAAACCTCTGAATGCTGGAGTTGCGAAGTATTTTGGGCCGTCGATCTTCGGATCCTTTGGGATGCCTCTTAGTCGTTTGATTGTGGGGACGCGTGTATCACGTCAGGATCACAGTGGGGTCCACATGTCAAGTGACGGTGATGCCATGTGTGGCGACTTTGTGGTAGAGCAAAGAGATGTCGATGACTCGAGGCATGTGCCACGTATGTTGCCAACGGGTTTTGAGTTCACAGGTGTCCCTCTAGGAGTGGCCTAATATCGAGACCAAGGGACCCTTGATCTAGATTTGTGAGTTGTTGATCTGGGGACTCCATTGAGAACCCCTCCCAACTTTCTGATCCACCAGTGGAAGGATTCGTGTGTAGCACTTCAGCGAAGTCCTACTCTGGGAGAAAATGAGTATTAAGCGGGTAGAACCCCGAATTGCAGACTCGTGCACTGACATAGACCGTAGATCCGGGGATGCTTCGAGATCTCCCATTACCGTTAGATCTAGACCATGGTCAACCCGACGCTGACTACTCTAGGAGCAAAGAGGAAGTTACACGACGAAACCCCCGAACGCCGAAGTTACGAACTAACAAAGCCTGTAGATATTTGGATCTACGTGGGCACACCTCGATCGTGAGGGGCGTTGGAAGGTTGTCATTCCAGAGTGACGTGGCACGCTGATGTCACCCAGGGTGACGTAGAGCCACGTTCGACGTGCCACGTGTCACCTTGATTCGTGCTTTTCGTAGACCCTATGTGCCCATTAGAACGTGACACATGTCACCCATTGATGGGGCCACCTGTCATCTCTACCTTGTTGTGTTTCATCCCCCTAGCACATACTCGCTTGACCTAATAGCAAGAAGAATATTCGGGACCCACATGTCCTTGTCTCTGTATTTAATGCATCATCGCATGTAAGGGTGGACCCTTCGGAAGTCCAAGAATTCAGAACTTGGGGGGTTTGGGGTGTAGTATTTTAGATAAGCCGAAAGGGTTGAAGACCAGAGCCACGTGGCACAAATTTGGGACCCTTCTGGATTTCAGGATTTCGAGACTCTGGAGGATATGAGCGTAGAAATAAAAAGGGGCGTTCAACATTGAAGTACCGAATGTCGGATTCCTGTAACCCTGTATGTTAAACGAGGATGAAGTCTCGTAGGTGGATTTAATGGTGGATGGATTTCCACCATAGGCATAGGAGTGCTAGGAAGCTTTGGGACTTCGGGGAATCTTGGGATAGTACGAATGAGATGGACTGACGTGGGCACCACGTGGCCTTTGACCAATGAGACTCGCAAAACTTCGGAAGGGCATAACTTCCAATCCATAACTCGGATTTGATCATGATGACAATGGTTGGAAAGCTCTTGATGAGCAGAAGTTGATGGAGATCTCGAGAAGAGGATTCGAGATGATGTAGGCAAGCGAATTTTTGATGCCCCATCCCTAAAAAGGTATTTAAGGGGTTGGGTGTGTTACAAATTGGTATCAAAGCAAGGAAACAACACTTGGCCTGCTTGGGCTCACGAAAGAGTCAAGTGATTTTCTTTCTTAGAAAACTTTAAGGTAGAGGGCATACTACCCTACCGTATTTAGCAGAGCATAGTTTAGACACAGGTTTGGATGGGTCGGAGAACGATCATAAGACTAGTTTACCAAGGCTAAAATAAGCCTGCTGAGAGTATCACTATCGTACGAAAATTACTTGCATAAGTTCATTGAGGAGAAGGATGTAGATTAAAATTTAGTTGGGATTTTACCCAACGAGATTGAATGATCCAGGGGATCAAATTTTGCTCAAAAATTCAAAGTGCTTGGAATCGCTTCAAATTGAATGGGAGCATAGGCCTCATCGTCACGAACCCAACACAACTCGTTTGGGTTCAAACGGACGTCGGGAGAGAGAGATATTGCGTTCTGTTCAAAACGACAAACAAGCAAAAAAAAGGGATGCTGACTGTATAGTCCATACAGATGCTGACGTGGCATGTCCATACCACACGTGGCAGAGTTGAATTGGCAGGACCGTACGACACATGGCATTCATTGGTTGGCAGATGTGGACGAATGATATTGCGACACGTGGCAGTTATTGGTTGGTTGTATGATGCCACATGGCCCAATCATGGGCTGCCACGTGGCACCCTGTTATTGGTTGGTTGTATAAAATTTATTTGGAGTCCACCGGATTTGACCTCGTGACCTCCACCCACATGCATAGTCTTTGCAAACTCTGTGCTACCAATGCGCCACCATAGTAGTTCTTACTATGTAATAGTTTTAAAATTATTTGAATTTGCATATGTGTATGGTTGGCGCGGGGTCCGGGCTGGGGCTTGGCCCCAACCCCCGGACGTATATACAATAACATATGACCATTTGTGATACCATTGGTGTGTGTGCACATATTTGGATTTGTATTGTGGTTCAAACGGTTATACAACCAACGCCCGACACTTGTCCATTATCTATTCGCCTTTGAAACGGAGCCCGTTTGCATTTGCGCGTGGTCACATGGGTCACACGACCTTGGTTTTGGCGGTTAGGGGCTAGGTGCGCCCATAACCGTCTTACAGTTCGCACTGGTTGTGCGGTTGCGCTCGGTGCTGTGTTTTTCCACATAAATGTGCGTGGAGGCTAAGTTGAGGCAACAAGGGTGCATTTTGGCGATCCAGAGACAACAAGTTTGAAGGGGAACTTCCAGGAAGCCTATCTTCTTCAATTTTTGGCCAAACGAGGTGCTGAAAAAGCCCAGTTAGGGGTTTTTGGACGTTTTGAAGCCATTGGAGCCATCTATTTTGCATTTTGAGCATTGTAAAGCACATATTTGAGCACTTTGAGAAAATAATACAAAAGATCCATTGGAAGCTGGACCAGGAGATGTAGCCCAAGAGAGGGGTGAACTCCTTTATCATTTGTTGTGTTATGTGTTTTCTATTCACTGTTTATTGTTGTTTTTTATATGCATCTTGAATGAGTAATTTTTATAACAAGTTGTGTTTCAAAATTGATCAATTTTCATTTTAACACATGAATTAAAACTTGCAAATAATTTCAAGAATACAAGTCTTCTTCATTTTTAGATGAAGTTGGTATCAGAGCATAGGTTTTTGAAGACTTGATTATTTGCAAGTGTTTTTTTTTTCTGATGCTCACAAGGTTGAAACTCACAAGAGGAGAAGGTCAACTTGTAGAGCCAAGTTCTCATCCTTCAAGAAGGAAGATTATATCATCACCGCAAGTTTCAAGGAGGCATTCACCAAGTATGGCTCATGAAGAGAGTCGTGAACATATTCCTACAGAAGATGAAGATCTCAGAAAGGCTGTCATGGAAATGAGAGAAATGATGAAACTCTTGATGGAAAGGAATACAGGGTTGCAAGGTGAAGGCTCCAACCCTTCAAATCACAAGGGAGACAGTGGTGATAAAACTCCAAATGGAAATGGAGGGAATGGTGCTTCTCCACGACCCTCACCTCCATCTTCTTCTTCTTCTTCTACCAGTTCAAGACCTCTTCCAAATTCTCAAAAAGAACATGGTAAAACTCCTTCACAAATTCCTTTGTTAAATCTTGATATTAAATTCGAATTGCCAATGTACAATGGAGAAGTAAATGCTGAGATATTAGATAATTGGATTCGTCAGTGTAGTAGCCGTAGTGTCTCAGCGTCTTCCCAAGTAGCAGATCCTGAACTATACTTGTCCCACTGGACCTTAACTTGGTCTACTAGACGGTTTCTGAGCTGGCGGACTCTACGGTCCAATATGTGTAACGGTTCTACCGTGAGGGTTCCCACGTCTGATACCTGCAATTCCTTCCAATTTAGTTTATGTGATTCATCATCAACATAATGACGTAAAATAGATACATGAAATACATTATGAGTTTTATGCAAGTGGGGTGGCAGTATGAGACGATATGCAATGGGTCCAATTTTCTCTTGGATTCTGAATGGTCCTATAAATCGAGGTGACAACTTTGTTCCCTTCCCAAACCGTATGGTACTCTTATTAGGCCTGATATGAACGAAAACCTGGTCTCCCACTTCATAACTTCGGTCGGTCCTGTGTGCATGCACATAGCTTTTCTGCCTATCCTGTGCTTCCTTTAATCTTTGCCTAATCTGAATCACCTGTTCTTCCATCTCCTGAATCAATTCTAGCCCAACTATTACTCGGTCTTCTATTCTATCCGAACTCAATGGCGTTCTGCATGGCCTCCCATACAAAGCTTCGTAGGGTGGAATTCCGATGGAGCTATGATAACTGTTATTGTAGGCAAACTCTACCAAAGGTAAGTACTTCTCCCACTGGGTTTGATTATCCATGACATACATCCTAAGCATGTCTTCCATGACTTGATTTACTCTCTCAGTTTGCCCATCTGTTTCAGGATGATAAGTTGTGCTTAAGTTCAACTGAGTCCCCAACGCTGACTGTAAACTTGTCCAAAACCTAGAAGTGCATCTGGAGTCCCTATCTGAAATGATCTTCTTAGGTATCCCATGCAAACAGATAACCTCGCTTACAAACACACGTGCCACATCAGTGACATCGTAAGTGTCTCTAACCGGAATAAAATGATCACTCTTGGTTAACTTATCCACTATCACAAGAATGGCATTGTGTCTATGAGATGTGAGCAACCCCACAACAAAATCCATAGAGATGACTTCCCACTTGGACATAGGGACATCATGTGGTTGTACGAGGCCTGCCGGGTGATGGTGGTCGGCTTTCACTTGTTGACACTCTAGGCACTTGGCGACGAAATGGACTAGATCGCGCTTCATGCCCACCCAGAAGAAGAGTTTCCTTATATCTGCGTACATCTTCTTCACACCTGGATGCACACAATAAAGTGCTCTATGGGCTTCCTTCAGTATGATGCTTCAAATATCCCCATTCTCCGGGATGTACATCCTTCCTCGATATCTTAACAGTCCGTCTGTTTCCAGACTATATCCTTCATACTTTGGATCTAATTGCCTCCCGCTCTGGAGGTTTGAAGTAACCTTTAAATACCAATTGTCTCGTTGGAGTTGTGACAACACATGTTCCCTCAGATTGACCTTTAAGGTTACCAAGGAGAAGATACGTGGTCTCCTACTCAAGGTATCTGCGACCACATTTTCCTTTCCCTTGATGTACAGAATACCAAAATCGTACTCACTCATAAACTCACTCCATCGCCTTTGCCTGGCATTCAGATATCTTTGAGTGAAGAGATGTTTTAAACTTTGATGGTCCATTTTGAGCTCAAAGTTTCGCCCCACAAAATAGTGCCTCCAAATTTTCAGAGCTAGCATTACAACTGCCAACTCTAAATCATGAGTCGTGTATAGCTCCTCATGTTTTTTCAACTTCCTTGACGCATAAGCTATCACTCCTCCATCTTGCATTAGCACGGCCCCCAACCCTTGCTTCGAGGCATCCGTGCAAACTGTGAAGTCCTTTTCCATATCTAACACTCGTAGAATTGGCACACTAGTTAGTAACCTCTTAAGTTCAATGAATGCACTATCACACTCTTCCGTCCATTCATACCTGACCCCCTTGCGTTGCAAGGTGGTGATGGGTTTCGCTATTCTTGAGAATCCTTCCACAAATCTCCGGTAATAACCTGTTAGCCCCATGAAGCTTCTCACCTCATGGGCATTTTTCGGCATTGGCCACTCCATAATGGCCTTTACCTTTTCTGGGTCCACAGAGATTCCTTCCCCGGAAATGATATGACCTAAATAGTGGATCTCTTTCTGGAAGAAGGAACACTTCGACAACTTCCCATACAATTTGTTCTCTCTAAGGCAAGACAACACTATTCACAAGTGTTCCTCATGTTCTCTTTCATTCTTGGAATAGATGAGGATGTCATCTAAAAACAATTCTACAAAACGGTCTAAGTACTTCTGGAATACGTCGTTCATGAGGCTCATGAATACTGTTGGTGCATTGGTCAATCCGAAAGGTACTACAACAAACTCATAATGTCCAAACCGAGTTCGAAAGGCAGTTTTTGGGGTATCACCTTCCTTAATCCTTAACTGATGATACCCTGATCGCAAATCAATCTTTGAGAATAACGTTGCTCCTTTCATCTGATCGAAGAGGTCATCTATTCGTGGCATTGGATACCTATTTTTCACTGTAGCACGGTTCAAGTCCCTGTAGTCTATACACATTCGTAAGGATCCATCCTTCTTCTTTACAAAAATTACCGGTGCGCCCCAAGGTGAGACACTGGGCCTTATTAGCCCTAAGTCCAGTAACTCTTT
>ML834382.1:9138-30180 GCA_009831015.1 Picea engelmannii
GAAGTGAAATCTATCGTAACCTTTCCAAAGAAACTCCTGAACCATACTAAATGATTTTCAGTTTAGAAAAAATGACAAGGGGGTCCAAAAAAATGACAAAAAGGGGCCAAAAATTCTATAAATAGAATCTGGCAGCTCATTATCACCATTGTTGATTTGGGAAATTGACTCTGGAGCCAAAAACACCCCTTTGATAAAAGTGTTGATTCTGGGAGCTTTAGTGGACGAAACGAACTTCTGATTGGACCAAGTAAGTACAAATTCACTCCTCTTTCCTTTCAATTTTTATTTTATGCATTTTATTTCATTTTTTGGGGGGGCGCCGACCTTTAAAAGGGTCAGCCCTAGGCATGTGCATGCTGTATTGGGACAACACACATGCAAAAGAATTACTACACGCGTGCATATGTGAATACCACCACTACAACCCACGTATGCCCCTAATTTTGTGAAAAAATTAAAAAGCAAGATCTAATTCCCCTCCTTAACTGGCACTTGCAGGATGTATGTTCATTGGGGGGAAAGAGAGCATGAAGACATTGAAATTTTGGTTGATGAGGACCCTGGTGTGACTGTTGCATTGACTCAATGCAGGCTATTGAAATTATACCAGTGTCCATTGATGCGGGCACAACCGAGGCTACTGAACGCCTTGCTAGATTATTGGCACCTGGATGTAGAGGCCTTCATGCTTGAAGGTCAGTCGTTGAGTCCGACGACATATGACATATACTTCTTGATTAGCCTCTCGAGGAGAGGGGAACCAGTCAACCTCCACACATTTCCTTCAAGGCCTCATAACATAGCAGAGATGATTGGGCTCCATTGTGAGGCAGGGACTGACAAAGTGGGTACACAAGTGTTGATCAACAAGATATCTAACCTATCGCTAAAAGTGATAGTATTGCTAATTGGGTGGATCATTGGATCCGATGTAGTTCAACAAGCGTCTCGGGTGCACATGCATTTTGCGGTGCAGCGCTTGAATGCACACGTGTTTGATTGGAGCACGACATTACTTGACTGCATGAAAAGGCAGTTGACTGAGTGTTGCATGCAGAGGCACAAAAACTTCGGGTTTGGGACCATACTTTGTGCATTCTTCTTCGAGAGGGTGCCTAGTATTATCCCTAGAGAGATAATATGAGGGCACACAACCACATTCCCAGCAGTATGCAGATGGGCGACACTATTTCCGTGACAGGGTGGTGGAAGGATCGTGGAGGCCTTCGATGACAAGTTCTTTGAATGGTGGTCTCACCAGATTCCAGTGATAGAAGACTATCCATATGTTGGCATTGACTTTTATAGAGGCCTGGATATAGTTGTTCCTCCCAGAGCAGTGCAAGGAGATTTAGGTAAGTTTTTAATTTTCATATCTTTTGATTTTTATTTACTTTTATATATATCATTTTTTTGTGTGTACCAAAGTATCTGACAATGATTTGTTTGTTATGTGCAGATGTGGGACCAATGTGTTCGACTGATTTTTCAAGGACTAGAATATGTCCTCGTCTAGAGGCGGGAGCAGCCGGACTGACAGGAGCAGTAGGGGGGCCTCAAACTGGGGAAGCGGAGAGAGTTTTGATGTGGGTAGAGCTAAACCTTACCGCTCTTACTCGTGATGTGCCTATGCTAGAGATTGAGGATCTACCACCCTCTATGCAGCCTCACATAGTTGGGGTGCCACAGACTTGGGTCCAACTTTTTCGACATTTGGAAAACACTGTTGTACACTACAGCCGGGCCAACATGCCCCTCCCTTAGCTAGGTTGGATTGTTTATGTGCCGTGCGAAATTTTGTACATTTTTTAGGGCATAAGCCCCGTGACTACTACTGTGTATATTTTTGAGGTGTTCATGACCACACTGTACTCTGATACATTTTTCGACATATATATATGGCTCTTTTTTATCTTTTTATGCTTTCTGGATTATGTTATAAATGTATTTACATGTGCTTGTGTGTTTTTTGTCTTTACGTGTGTGCAAAATGCCAATCTAATATATGATTAGTTAGAGTATCAATGATGTGATTTAATCTCCTAGGAACATGAATGTAAGTAATGTAATAAAAAATTTGTTCTAAGAGATGTACCCTAAGGAACTGTCGATGTAGGGTAGGGTCATAAATGTGGTAAACACCATTTCATTGAGACACAACCAGTTGAGCATCTAAGTAGACCCGGAGGCAAGAGATACCAAGCGAAAAAACGTCACGAAGCAAATCTATGACTACGATGTATTCGACAATGTTATTCATAGAATTACCTAAATAGATACCTCCTGAGGATAGCAACTGGCCTTGAGGTGTAAAAATCACCCAAGATGCGGAAGAAATCCTCCAGTGTGTCGACTAGCATCGTTCGAAAACCCCATGAAAACCTCTAATTCACTTGACATCTGCCACAGTGAAAAGAATATCATCAACAATGACACTTGCATAAACGTAAAATACAAAAAGTAAGAAAAACAAATGTACAAAGACTATACATATGTTACAAGAAGTCACTGAAGGCGACCCACCTACGAGTAATACTTCTTGAGGTAGAGACCATTTCTAGGCTCAGCCAAAGCATTTCCCTCAAAGTCAACTACACGATAAACACCTTTTTTAAGAACCTCTTTAACAATGAATATTCCAAACCACATGGGTTTGAACTTACCTGCCCCTAGGGGATCCTTATCTTGGTCATAGACTAGGACAAGGTCGCCTTCAGAGAAAATATGAGGGTGAATGGACCAATCATATTAACACTTAAATTTTTGTTTATGAGCCTTGTTGACCAAGGCTGCATCTCGACACTACTCATCGAGCTATTCGAGATGTAATAACCACTCTTAAAGTGGTGAAGTGTTTGGCAATAACTGTACTACCAATTTTAAAGAGGGGATCTGACATTCTATGGGTAAAACTACTTCCAGCCCATAAACAAGTTGAAAAGGTGAGAAACCGGTTGCAATATTAACCGATGTTTGGTAGGCCCATAACAAAGAGTACAACATCAAATGCCAATTTGATTTGGGTGAATTGATCGTTCGCTGTAAAATAGTCTTGAGGGACTTATTCACAAATTCCACCTAACCATTCGCTTGAGGGTAGTAAGGTGACAATTTTTTTTGCCTCAATCCAAGATTTGATGTTAACTCAGTCATCATTTTATTCTAGAAGTGACTGACATGGTCAATGACAATCTCTCTCGAGACCGCAAACCTTGCTATAATCTAGTTGAACAAAAAGAGAGATGTTGTCTCTCCATCATCCTTGAACGTTGGCATAGCTTCAACCCACTTCGTAAAATAGTCTACTGCTACGATGATATAATGGTGTCCCCTTGTTGAAGGGGGGTTGCATGTAGTGTAATCAATCCCCCACTTGGTGAAAGGATCAATGGTAATGATGGGAAACATAGGAGCAGGGCGTGCCCTCATCTTCCGAGAGAATATTTGACACAGGTGGCAATTCTTGACCGATTCAACACAATCTTTGATTAATTTCAGCCAGAAGTAACCGAGGCGTAAGATATTTTGGGTTGTTTCCAACCTAGACTTATGGCTGCCACATGCTCCAGTGTGGCAATCATTAAGGATAATTTATTCTTCTTCATGAGTGAGACATCAACGAAGGATGGAATCTATGCCTCGACAATACAATGTGTCTTTGAGTATAAGATAGTTCTTGGCCTGATGGCGTATATGACGATGCTCATCACGAGAAGCAGAGGTAGGGCACTTCAAAGTCTAGAGATAGACAAGTATATATCCATACCAGGGGTCTGAAGATGCGATAAAAAACATGTCTCCTTTAATAGAAAACTCTTCGGGCATAACATCACTTGACTCGACCGAAAGTTCCGATATGAGTTCTGCAAAGACCAATGACTTTTTGGATTTTGCCGAAACAAAATCTAAGTCAAATTCTTGGAAGAAAACTATCCATATACTAATATTTCTTCCAATTACGCGTCGTGTAAACATGTATTGAAATGGATTCACAATGGCAATGACGGTGGTCTTGCGAAACAAGATATAATGACATAACCATTGGATAGCATGAACTACTTCCAACACAAGTTTTTCAATGTGGGAATAATTAAGTTTCGGTCCAACCAGGCCTCGACTCAGATAATAGTTCAGGTACTTGAAAATCAGATCATCCTCCTGAACCAAGACCATACCGAGGGTCGATTGTGCTGCATCCAAGTACAATAAGAAGTCTTTATTATAATTGGGTGGCCGAAGCAGAGGGGATAACGTGAGGGTTCATTTCAAAACATCAAACGAACATTGAGAAGATTCATCCCAATGAAAAGGGACGTCCTTCTTGAGTAAATGCATAAAGCCCTTTGTGATCTCGGCATAGTTTGCGATGAAACACCATAAGAAGTTCACTTTTCCTTGCAAACTCTGAAGTTGAAGGGTCATGTGTGGGGGAGGCAACTGAACTATTGCCTCAACCTTGAGATAATCAACCATGATTCCCGTTGTCGAAACTATGAAACCTAGCAGACGACCTGGCGTAATGCAAAAAATGCACTTTCTTGGATTCAAGCGAATCCGGTAGTAGCAAAATCACTCAAACATGAGTCCAACGTGCGTAGGATGATCAACTCTCTTACAAGATCGTGATGCTAAGTCATCAAGGTAAGCCTCAACTATATGTTTGATATCGTGGAAAGAGAAAGACATGGCCTATTGAAAGGTAGCTCCAACATTTTTTAGACCAAAAGGCATTTTCCGATAAGAGAATGTAACCCATGGACAAATGAAAGAGGTTTTGTGTTGGTCTTCGGGTTTGATCTGTATCTGATTGTAGCCCGAAAAACCATCCATGAAAGAAACGGCCTCACATCCTACGCATTCATCGACTATCTAGTCAATAAATGATGTGGGGAAATTATCCTTTGGACAAGCCTTGTTAAAATCATGGAAGTCTTTACAAGCATGAATCATACCCTATTTCTTATCAACTGGAACGAGGTTTGACACCCATTGATTCAAGTGAACGGGGTAGATAAAACCTACCTTAAGTAGTTTCTCTACTTCATCGTTTATAGTTGCTGCTTTCCTAGGATTTACTAGACAAAGCTTCTACCAGACCAACTTAGCGTTAGGATAAGTCATGATTTCACGTTCGATAATTCTTGGATCGATGCCTGGAATTTCCTCATAAGACCAAGAAAAAACGTCACGAAATTCTTTAAATAAATCCGTGTAGATTCAAATCTCTTCAGGGGAGCAATCAACTTCGACGAGGACATTATCTGTGATGCCAGGGGTTCTTGAGATATCAATAGGTATCATTTAAGTGATGGCTTCCATATTACCCTCAGAATAAACCGTGTGCATAGACAAGGGATTGATAGGACAAGACCTATATCCAGTTATATTCAAAGTGAATTCTCATGCTTCAATTCTTCTTAACTCTGGGAGGAAGTAAGATCTGTGATGGAGATCATCCCAGGGTTTGTCCAGACTGGTCATTACCTCTAGGATTTCTTCATCAGAGGGAAGTACTAAGTCTAAACAATCGGTATTGGAAAGGGAACCTCGAGCCCAAGTAGGCTCTGAAATCAGATCTAACTCTTGCGCATGAGTCAGATCGAGGTCGACAGAAGCTTGCTGGACTATAGAGTATGAAAATTCTGCCGTAGACAAGGGCATGGCCATGCCATGGTGCCATGTCCCTTCCATCATTCTTGATGGGGAAGGAAGAGTCCACAGATGATGAAAGTAATTCATACGAAACGATGAGACTTGAAAAATCTCAACCTTAGGATGGTTTGACATGAACTTAATATCACCGGGAGGGGGCAGGTAATCAAATGTACCCATCAAAGGTGGGCACAAACGATTCCCTATGTTGATGATGCTGGGTTGAGGGTTATCGATCATCGGGACCATGGATGCCCTCGATGAAGGGTCAGGATGGGAGAAATACAACTGATCAATGGTCACTATCCGGTCCTCATTTGGAAACAACAAGACCCGGAAAATAGTAGCAACAACTGCTTGCATAGCAT
Organism: Picea engelmannii; assembly: GCA_009831015.1. Classification (NCBI taxonomy): domain Eukaryota; kingdom Viridiplantae; phylum Streptophyta; class Pinopsida; order Pinales; family Pinaceae; genus Picea; species Picea engelmannii. Next base: position 15,162 of record ML834382.1, read on the forward strand.
AAGTCCAATTCCTTCCTAATAGAAGATTATAGTCGAGTTGAGCATCGACTACTTCATCTTCGACGCACACGATTTCCCCCCCTAACTGCAATATGCCCCAGTCTTTGATGCAATAGCATGGTCTTCTTTTTTGGGTCAATATTGGTCTTGTCTCCTTCATTTTTCTGCTCAAGGACAACAAAACTGTTACACCCATTAGTATAAGTTCTTCCCAACAACTTGTACAGAGTTCCACAATGAACTCCCCTCATCAACACCATTGCTCCTCGTACCATCTTGCAAGTGTTCTTTTCAAATACAGTTTTCACTCGTGCATCACTCAACTTGCTTACAGATATTAGGCTCCTGGCTAGTTTTGGAATGTGTAGAACCCCAGGAAGAGTTACAATCCTTCCATTGTTTAGCAACAACTCAACCCTTCCACATCCCAAAATTTTTGCTGTCGAGTAATCTCCTAGTAATACATCACCACCATCATATTTTTCATATTTAGAGAACCACTCCCTATGAGGATTCATATGGTATGATGCACCTGAGTCGATCAACCATACACCATGGTATGCATGTGTACTTGTAGATTCTAGGTAAACATCATCTCCTTCTTCAGTGGAGGTTTTCACCTCCGCGGAAGAGGTACTATCACATCCCTTTGGTTTTTCAACCTTCTTAGACTTGCAATCTTTCTTATAATGCCATGTTTTACCACACTTCTAGCATTTCCTCAAAGATTTTCCTGGAGACTTAGATCTACCTGTAGATTTAGATCTCCATCCTAAAGGCTTACTAGGGTTCCTGTCTTGGGTACGCCCTCTTACAAATAAAGCATCTGTGTTGTGACCATCCATGCTTTTTCGCCTCATCTCTTCAGATAACAAGGATGCAGCTACATCCTCATACTTCAATGTAGATTGAGTGGTACTACCTATTGCTACAACCAGATTATCCCAAGAGTCTGGCAAAGAACATAACAAAGTAATACACTTATCTTCTTCTGCAATCGTAATATTAACAGATCCAAGTTGACTTACCAGAGTATTAAAGACATTTAGATGTTCTGTCACAGAATCTCCATTTTCCATCCTAATATGATACAACTTCTTTCAAAGAAACAACTTGTTTACCAGGGACTTTGATTGATACAAATTCCCTAACTTATCCCATAGGTCCTTGGCTGTAGATTCTCCCGAGACATTCAACAACACCAAATCTGCCAGGCAGAGTCGAATAGTACTCCTTGCTCTTCTATCCAACTTGTCCCAATCTTCCTTCGACATACCAGTAACTGGTGTACTAGTAGTTTGTGTACTGGTAGGTTGTGTACCAGTAACTGGTGTACTAGTAGTTTGTGTACTGGTAGGTTGTGTACCAGTAGCCTGTGTGCTTGTAGATGGTGTACCAGTAGGCTATGTACCAGGATCCACAATGATACATTGTTCTTTGTCTACAAGAAGGTCCTCCATCTTGAGCTTCCATAGCTCAAAGTTTTTACCATTGAACTTCTCTATATCGATTCTAGATGAGCTCCCCATTCCTCTTTCTTTACTTGAATCTCCACTGCAAAATCTCCCACTAAACCCAGGTTTATCACAGACCCAAGATAAACTTGATCTATCAAGACTGATCCAAACCCTCAGCAACAAAGGCGTCCCTCTAAAGCCAAAAACGAGCTTTGATTGATATGTATGCATCACCTTTCATCATATACACATTCGCAAATGAAGGGTTACTCGAAGACAGTGGATGTCCTTCACTGCCCCCTTCTATGCTCACTGAGGCTTGAGTTAAATTTTTCCCATTTTGGAATGAGTTCATTAACACAATAGGCTATTGTTGTGCCAATAACGTTTGGGCCTCCGTGAGCCAAGAGCACTAATAGTTTAGGTTGTCTTCCGTGTAGAGATTGTAAGTTTTAAACCTGCGAAGTAAAGAAATGCATATATATTCTTAAGAAATACAAAAATTAATCACTGGCTCATACACAGAGTACACAAAGATTTTATACCAGAAACCCTCAACCGGGAAAACCTTTCTTATTTTCATTATATCGAATTTCACCATTTTCCATACAATATATACAATGCTTTTAGGTATTCCGTAGATACCAAAACCCTAATCCCTTAATTCGGGATTAATTTACAAATCCGCTAAAAATAGCAAAAATCGCCCAAAAACAAATTTCGGGGCGCTGCCCCAAACGCTGCATGTAACCAGGGGGGGAATACCTGCCCCCGCTGGGACCCCCCTAGGAAAGCGCCCAACGCACATGATAGAGCTCTAGGTGAAGGGATCGTTAGACACAGTTTTCATATCTCACGCACCCACACACACACACATGCAAAGAATATAACACATACCCAACAGAGATTACATGGATACTTCAACTTCTTCTTTTCAATGTTTCTCCCACCAACATTATTGGTAGGCTTCATATCCACCTTACCCTTCTTTCGTTGTTTCTTCTTCCTTTCGGGCTGCTAGTTGGCCTTTGGGTTTGTCAATTGTACACTGTGTACATCCGACATTTGGGTAGAGGGAGCAACCGGACCTGTGGTCTGATTGGCCACTGTCTGTTGTATCGAAAATTGTTGCAATTGATTTGATAGTGGATCAGTGGACTTATCTTGTGTTGAACCGAAAATACCATCGACATGTAGTCCAACTCTCTGTCTGGTTTTGTCAAGAATTGACCTAGGTGCATATAGAAAGATTTCATAAAGTAGGCCAGATTGCAAGTAAATCAGCTCAAGCTGTTGAGATCTCATTATCGCATGTTCTTCAAAAAAGACTCCCAAAATCGCTACATATTTGGATAATTGGGGTACCAAAGACTTAAGGAACCACTCAAGAAAAAATGTTGGTGGGACTGGTACTTTTATCAAACTCTTTTGACGTCTCCATTCTCGGATGTGATTGGATATATGGATCGCCTTTGTATGCTCAAAGTTGGCCAACAATTCATTGTCGACATCATACCTCACATGTAATTGGAAATGGTTTAATAAAGCCATTGGCAATTTTCCAAAGGAAGAGTATCTTGAGTGGTCGATCTCAATGTACCATTTCGCAGCACTCCCTATGAGAGTGCGTTGAAACAAACACAATTGGATGGAGTCATATTTCAATGAGTTGGACCAGCACCAAAGATGAAAAGTAGTCACATGATCACATGGATCTTAGGTTTCGCTTTGAAATTTGGAATGTTCGAACGAAACTTGGTCGACATAGGAGGAGAAGGCGGATCGTGACAGATGGGGTCATCCAACAACCTCGTCAAGTCAGGAAAATGCAAAGTTTCCAGTAATGATAGTTTGGGCTACTGATTATGACCATGGAAAAAGGGACTTGGATTTTGATTGGCACCAGGTAACCGGGAAAAGTTTAGCTGCTGGCTAGGATTCTGGAAAAAACCTTGTCCAGGACCAGCATACAGATTCTGTGCTTGTTGAGGCATTGTCGGCTAACTTCCGTAGAAGGAAAAAGGAGTTTGGGCTTGCATTACAGTCCAAGGATTTTGAGAGGGGATGCCCCTTGCTGAATCAATGGGCACAGGTGTTGAACCTTGTCTGGGGTTCTAATGACTTTGGAAGGGGTTCCCCCCTGTTGACATCCATGACGAGGAAGTTGATCCTTGCCAAGGATTCCAAGGTCCTTGGGGGGAAGGGATTCCTGGGTTTCCCCCTGTGCAGGAATAGTACCCTGCATAGGATTTGGTTGTCCATAACCAGGGTTGCCCCTGGTGGGGAAAGAAGTGGATGAGAAAGCATTGTTAGCAAACACACCGAACAAAGAGAATGGTGTCGAAGCTACCAAATGACTATTAGAAGGTAGTCCTTGACTACTCACTCCATACAAACCATAGTTTGTGCTTGGCCCGATGGATTTCTAGTGAGCACTGCTGAGTGAAGGGAATGAAGGAGGTATGCGACCCCCTCTATAAGGGAAAGAATTATAAGGAGCTGGAATCCCCCCCATGGATCCTTGTAGAGGAGTGTTTGAAATCCCTACCCCTAGACTTAGAGTTGGTTGAGTCGAGTGAAAAAGGAAAGAATTTGGATCGAAGATAGGCATTTCGTATGTGAACGGAGGGCCTGTCGCACTCTGAGACAATGGAGCAGTGATCACCGCCAAATATGGGAGCAAACCATTGCCCGAAGTAGAGGCAGTCGAGACCATAGTGGCCTGGACTGGCGAAGGTTGGTTAGGAGGTGAAACACCCCCAGTTGTGACAACCATAGAGGGAATATGATAATTCCCTGAAGAAGTTGTGGGATTTGGTTCCATCTCTGCTTGGGATACTTCCAAATGCTCGTAAGGATAGACCTGTACAACAACAGGTGCCGAAAGATCCGTAATTGGAGGGTTGTTAGGACCAAGAGATTGCGCTCCAAGGTTAATAATGTTTGTCTCCTTCGGGATGATCAGTTCTTCTCTCAAAGGTTGGTTGGACATAGTTACACATGTCCCAGTTTCTTCAAACGACCCTTGTTGGTCTAGCTTCCGCCTTAGCGGCGGTGTGGGTGGCTCCAGATCCACCGGTGGTAAGCCAAGAAGACTTCACGACCGGTGGAGCTCATGATCCTCCATTGTGTGAGAAGATCGGAGACAAACTAAGGCCTTTCTAACCGATTGAGAAACAAACACACTCTATCAAAAAATTCCTATGAGATAAAACAGGCACTCACTAACTAGTTGGAAGAACAATTATAACAACCAACACTAGAGCAACTTATCGATGCAAGTGAAACTCGAATATGGAAGCACCTTCCGGGTATACTCTGCAAAGAGTGGCCTGATGTCTATCCTAGGTACCATGGTATAACCCCCCAGTCACCTGTGTAAGTCACTAGAAGGATAGGAAACTAGGTTTCCAGCTTGCGAACAGTTGCCAGGCGGGTACTGTCGATAGTCGGGTGGACCAAAATGAGCAGGGTATCAAGCCTGAAACCTATCCAAGGTATCGAGAGAAAGTGGTCCAGAAGATAACTGAGGACCTCGAACAGATTTGAGACCCACGAAGCTCCATGGAAAGTGCTAACGACGGAATCTCAGGACAAGTCCTCTATATGCATTCCCCACTACGCTTGGTACGATTTTGGAGGGGTTATCTCCGCTAGCTTTCCACACACGATCTCGTGTTTATCCCCTATGTTAGAGGAGGGTCCTGGACAAATTTCATGTAACTGGACTTTGAACACTCCCTATCTCAGTCCCTTATGTTTGTGTTTGGTAGCCTTGAAGAGTTTCATCTCCAACCTAAATCAAGTCTCTTGTCCTAAACTTGTTGGTGTACCCTACAAAACATAAAGTCTAAACGATTTTATTTAAACATTTATTTTAGTGTTTGTTTTTAAAGTCATAGGATATGATAATGAAACCAATGATGTTTTATTGCGACGGAAAGAAGAACATGCAAAGTGCTGAAAACAAAATGACTTCTTCAAAAAGAATTTACTTTAACCCACTTTTCAAAATTTCTTTCTAAGATCTTTTGACAAAAAACTAAAAACAGGCTTTCACTCGACTACGAGCTACTTATTGTCCTAAGTCAATCAACCAAGAACTTATGAAAATGAACTTTTTCTTAATAATCTGTGCAAACACTTGACTACTTAACCAAATAGAGAGAATATCTACTTTTTTTTTATTGTGCCTCAAAAAAAAAGAAAAACTAAAGCTGGAAGCTTTCTCTTTTTCTGAAGCAAAAAACGGTAAAAACATCCAAGACAAGACAAGGCCAAGAAACGTTTCTGGCCAACCACTGACCGTGGGGAGATACTGGCGACCAAGAAGGCAGATCATACTAACTCACTATCTCATCAAAAAACCTAACAAAGAAACATAAGAAGACTTTGAATGAAAAAACAAGCCATAATAAAGTCCAAACCTAGGATAAACTTCTATGACAAAGATCACATTCAGACAAGAAAGACCTTGGGAAGTAAAAACTTGAGAGGGAGGAGGATGAATACCTCCAAAAAAAATTCTGGACAGGTATGCGACTGTCTCTTAAAAAACTAGCATTCATACGCGGGCTGTAGAAGGGCAGAGTGCATGTGCACGTGGGCGGGCCCACAACAGGCTGTGTGTTCCTCTGAAATCCTTAAAAAAAATAAAAGAAGCAGCTAAGCTTCAACAGAGGATACTGTATTGAACACCGACACCCCTTAAAGGTAAAAAAAGATTACTTTGACGCAAAGAGGCAATAAAAATATAGTGAAACAAAGCTAATCCCGAGGTTTTTACCTGACTATGGACTATTCAATCAAAGACCTACAAGGACCTAGAAGATCCCTGAGAAGGATCGCTTCTGTAGGGGAGAGGATGACTGCCTCTTCCTGAGAAGGATTTCCTGGGTTCTCAGAAACACAACTAAGACTTCATTAGCAGGAGTACATACACGGGCTGACTAAAGGCAGGGCACGCGCATACGTGTTCTGTCCCAATACAGGGCGCGTATGCCTCTTAAGACTCTCAAAAACAGAAAAGAAATAGTCTGGTAAGCAGAGCAGGGAAGACTCGTATTGAGAACCAGAACCCCTGAACACTCAGACTTCTTGCAGAAACTCAAAAAAGGCAGTAAAACCAATTTCAAAATACCCAATAAGAAATCCCCAAAGAACCCTAGAGACTCCCCAATGGAGTCGCCAATTCTGATGTGAGTGGGAAATCCTGCTTACAGACTTAGCATTTAAGGGCTCTATTCATGCATGCAGAAAATGACCATTTAAAGGCCTCTACTTTTTCCTATTCTCCCAACACAAAACCCCACATTCATGCAATACAAAGGTGCAAACAAGATTAGGTAACTCTACCTTAAATCCTTCGTTTGATGTCAATCCCTTCCCTTTCACTCGGTCCTTGACTGCAAGCCTCCTCCCAAAGATGACCTGCATTCACACATGGACAAACAAAGAGCTGCAAACATGCATTTCATATACTAATTGTTGGGTTACATGTGACAATATCATGAAATAAATACATAATTTGAACACATGATATGGTGGGCCGAAAAAAGTCTTCCTTTTTGTATTAATCTTCACAAGAGTAAACTTACAGTATGTGGCCGACATTACTCCTCGAACCTGGTCCTGGGCTCCTCTTCACAATGCACCAACTACTCAACCTCACAATACAATTGTGGGAAATTGGGGCAAAGGGGGGATAAATTTGGGCAAATTTTCTATGCTCTTCTTGTTCTTTTTTAAATGGGACCCCTACCCCTTCTTTTATAGGTAGTTATCCATTTGAATGACTGGCCATAGGTAGTCAAACAGTTATAGCAATTTCCTAAAACTCTGTTTCCCGTTTGCAACTTTCCATTTTTCATGTTTTTGTCAGTATACACGGGCTGTAGAAGGCCTGCAGGCATATGGATGTGTGCATACGCGGGCTGTATAAGGCCAGGGCGCATGTGGCTAAAACAAAGAGGGATTTTTAGAAGAGCTTGGCTGAAGAAATTGGCAAGTAGTAGGGCTTGAGGCTAGGTATGCAAGCTGGGTGAAAATTAGGTTTATAACAATGTATAATGTCTTAATGGTATTCCCCTTCTCGCATGAAATTTTGTCTCCAAGGATCACTTGTGCATGAATTGACTCCTTTAGTCTTCCTAGGACTTGCAAAGGAACAAGCACTTGCCTGCAATAAAACATGAGATCATGGAAGAAGAGAGGTGTATGGACTCTCTTGATAAAATAAATACACAAAAAAAACCATAAGTATTTACTAATAAAAAAAATCCAAGTAGAAAAGAGTGAAACAAAATTCATTTTATACCTGCTGAGGAGTGGCGGCCACCTTAGACTACATGACAATATTTCGTTGATAACTTCTTCGTTTCTTGTTCAATTTGAGTGATTCCAAAGACAATTGAAAATATATTCATGGGGGTACTTCCAATATAAATATTGTTTTAAAATTTCTTAAGGTGATATGCCAAATATGCTTAAGAACATTCTGCAAGATAGAGTTGTTTTCGAATTCCCGCCTAGACCAACAATCAATAAATTGAGTACAATTTTTTAGTTTGATGTGGGATTTACTTGATTCAAATTGGATATGAAATTATATTCAAATTTTCATCTCTAATATAAATAGGTTTTGAATCCAAAAATAACGGATGGGTCAAATATGCCAATGAGCAACCTATAAGATAAAGTTTTAGGAGTTTTGATTTAGGATAGGCAGCTAGTATTTTGGGTGTAAATTTCTCATATGCTATCATAATTGCGTTATTAAAATTGAGTTGTAAACTATATTCACAGGAGAACACACCTTAGAAATGAGTTTGAAAAAATCATCAATTAGATGTTCCAAAAGTTTACTGTCCTAACTTTGTTCCTGAGCTACCTACTCTACACCCAATCACTGTCTTGGTCACATATTTTTCGTTTTAGATCCAAATTGAATGACTAAAAATGTGTTAGAAACTATAATTCAAGGGATATGTTGGATAGAAACAGGCTTTAAAAATGAGCCCATATGACCCCCCAAAACAAGACTGTCTCGATTGTGTTTCAGTGATTTTATCAAGCCAAAATGTCATAAGTGTCCGATCAAGAACACATTTATCCTAAATGATGATTTGGGTATGTGTAATTTTTCATATACAAGTTCCTGTTTATGTAAGACACCTCCAAACCAAAAATTTCAATTTCCTAGGTCTTATAATGTGCATTATGACCTATTTAATACCTGTAGCGAATGTAAAGAATATACTCAAAATCGAAAGTAAAAGATGAATTAATCGAAAAATCCAAAAATGTGGCAATGATATCCTGACATAACCATCATGGGAGATTAGTATAGGCCACGAAGTGCCCCATTATTGAAAATATAAGTTAATGAGATAAATTCCACATTTTTTTCATGAAATTGGGATTTTTGTATCATGAGGGATTTGAAAATTTGAATGATAAAAACAACTATCAAAAACTTATTTGCCAATATGCACAAGATTAAGGGGACTAAGTGTGGGTAGAGGCAATCAATGATGAAGAATAAAGGGTTGTAAAGGAGTATAAAGATGAAAAATGAGCATGATTCTAATGAATAAGAGGAAAACATGATGAAAAGAGTAGAGGGATGTTGAAAAGAGGAAAGAGGAGTAGTAGGTAATGAAGGGAAACAAAAATGGAAAAGAAAGGAAAAATGGAGAGTAAGAAAGAAGAAGGAAAATAAAGGTAGTGTTGACGATGATTTTTTTCAACAATACTTAGCCGAAAAAGCATTGCCAGACTCCCCCCTCTTTCTGCAATTTCTTGCGCAAAGTTGTATGCACTCCCAATGAGTTACCGCTAGACATTCATGGAAAGTTACATGATCATTCAAATGGAAGCAAGTTCATTACAAGTTGTTAGCGCAGGGTTCCTGTCAAAACTGTCATGGCTCTCGACCTGTAATTCAAAATATCAACTATCCCATTCCTCACTCATAACCTTCATATTTTTGCACTCATAAAATATTCTTATACCTCTCTTTTTCTAAGAATAACATTATTATCATGTCTTTGAATTAATTTTGTTACTTTTTCATGCTATGTCAAAAAGAAAAAAATATATTATTATACCATATTGCCATAAATTTTACCCAACATATTATCTTTTACATGTATCACCTTTACAAAATTATATCCCATTATTCACTTTCCATTATTTTTAATTATGACATAAATGTTATATCACAAGGGTTATGACTTGGTACCTCTTCATGCATTACAAAAATACATTACTTTATATGCCACCTTCTCACCTTTCATATTCCAGATCTCTTTTTCCAATACCTTTTTATGACTTTTCCACTCCCTCTTGATGCCATGTCATAAATAAGAAATATAATAGGATTGTTATATGACTCTTGAAAAGAGTGAAAGGAAGATAAAAGGTCTTTTGAAATATTAACCTTTCCCCTTATATTTGTGGAACATACATTAAGAAGGGAAATCATGGACCACGTACATGATTATGATTTTCTTTTAGTCACAACGCAAGTTTTGGGATTATATTAGATCATGATATGGACATCTAGGATGCTCAAATGAAAGATTGGTCGATGGCTATAATGAGGATAGGACCACTCGAGGATAGGACCACTCGCTGCAATTATAGAAATCACTCCATGATACATTACACAATTTTAGAAAGTCTCGCAACACAAATGCCTTTGATTCAGGTACTTGTGACCCACTTCATAGATCTTTAGTTATAAGAGTAACAACAATTATGACGTAGGAGTAACAACAAATAGGATTTGCAACAAGGGAGTTGTGACACTGTTCAAAGTTGAGCATGAGAGTTGTGGCATTGTTCAGAGTTGCAGTAGCAATGCTCAGAGTTGTGACACTATTCAGAGTTGCAGGAGCAGTGCTCATAGTTGCAACAATTGTGCTCAGAGTTGTAACAATGTTCTAGAGTTGCAACAAGGGATTTGTGACACTATTCATAGTTGCAATAACAATGCTCGAAGTTGTAGCAAGTTGTGACACTATTTAGAGTTGCAACATAGAAGTTGTGGCAATGTTCAGAGTTGCAAAAACAATATTCAGAATTGTAGAAACAATGCTTAGAGTTGCAAAAACAATGCTCAGAGTTATCACAATGTTCTAGAGTTGCAGTATGAGAGTTGAGAGACTGTTCAAAGTTGCAATAATGTTCCAGAGTTGCAACAATAGTGTTCAGAGTTGCAACAACTGCTATAAGGAGTTGTAGCAGTAGGAACCAAAATAAATTCTGTGGCGATATCACTTTCTTCACAATACCCTATCTGTAACATATTCTTTGTAAATTAACTCAAAGATAAATGAAAATATGTTATTTCTCTAATATTTAACCATAAGTCATATGAAATACTAAATAAATGCAATGGAAATCACCTTGGTTCTAAATCCCGCATATAAGCATAAATAAATGATTAATAAGCATTAATACAAGGTTATGGGTAAGCAATAAGGGATTAAAAGTAGGGAAATATGATGCAAAAAGGATGACAATTACATGGCCCAACATCTCCCCCAAACTGGATATGTTGCATGTCCTCAAGCAACCCACAACCAAGTTGTAAAGACTTCCATTTTTCAATGCACTTGTCATTTATCTTGAAATATTTTCTTACTATTTTTCCACTGTCATGAACCTTCCTACAGGTTTCCATAAATGGTTTTACTGGAATAATGTTAATTGTTTTTACCTTTTGTGCTTGATCATTTCCCCTATGCCCACAACAGGTTCTTGTGGAACAACTTTTGAAACCACTGTTGTTTCTTGTGTAACACCTTGATTTTTTCTTCTTATGAGAGCCAACACTAGTTCTTGTGTAGCCGTTTTGGTGTCATTCCATTCTATATCCAATGTTGGTTCTTTTGTGGCAGCGCTTATGTTGTCTTGGGGATTTGTTTCTTCTATTGCGGTGCATATTTCAAAAGTATAATTTCAGTAATTGTATCAAAATAAGTTCATCAAGTGAGTTTCAACAAGGAATGAGTTGCAACAACATGAGTTTCAATAAGTTGCAACAAAATTTTAAATCCATTTTCTCACAAACTACAAACTGGGTTTCAGTGAAATTTTGCGAGCAACATTTCACCATTCCATTGATTCTCCTCACCAAAAATTGGAGATACCCACATCACATATCTTGCGAAAAAAACAAATTGGTTGTATATTACAATGCTTAATTTCTCAATATTTATGAACTGGGTTTGCTTGAAACTTTGTGTATTTGTTCATCTTACCATATTGGTTCTCTCCTCCAAGTTTTGCGAATACCCAGTTCACGGTTTGCAAGATATCCTTAGTTCCATTTCTTCACTTTCTTTAGGAACAAAACAAGTATAAAAGAAACTCATCAACTCATCAAATTCTTTAGAAAGAAAGTCAGTGAGAAAAATAGTGACAACAATTTCCATATATCCATTTTACTTGGTTCTGTCTTGAATATTCCATTGTTAGTACATCAGCCTTCCCCCCAAATTGATTATGCATCATATCCTCAGGTTGCACTGAAAAACAAATAGATGTTGTCTTTTCAATCTCAACAAACAATTGTGAAAGGATGAAATACATCTTCAATCATCAATTTGGAAAAAAAAATGGCCTCCTTGCCTATGGAATTTAAAACAATCTCAAAATTGGTTCTCTGTTGAAAATTGGTGCTTAAAAATGAATAATGTCAAAGAATAATCATCCATCAAGCAATGAAAAGTAAAATACCCAAGTGAGGAACATAAAATAACTGTAACATTTCCATCCATTCCCATCGTTTTACTAGAGAAATTAATGAAATCCCTTGTTCCATTTTTGAACCAATTTATTTTCCAAAACACATGAACCCTTCTATAGTGCTATCATCAAACTTTATGTTACTAACAAAGATAAACAATATCTTATAAGAACAAAGACCACTTTCATAAAATACCTTGGAAACAAGAAACCATGGTGTTCCATATTGAATACATATCCCTTGACCAACTCTCACATTAGCTCTGGAAATGATAAGAGAGAGTTGTCGCAAAAATCTGATAGAGTATGCATTAATAAATCATGGAGATAAATCAAAGAACCCATACCTCTGTTTTCCACCATGTTGTATGTAATGTTCCTAACTTGGCTAGTCTAGGAAACATTGATAGTATGATGTATCTATTATAGATAATTCATTGTTACAACATATACATGACTATATAGATGATAAATGAGACAAAAGACTGCAAATCTTATATTATGATATCCCTGTGAGTACAATGCCAAAGGCAGTTGAATAAAAATGAATCACTCAACTAGATCAATTGAAAAAATGATATTAGCTAGAATACAATAAGAAAACTAAATGATAATACCCGATAATACATGAGCACTGCAGGATCAATGGATGAGATGGAACTATGGTAGCTCACACGATAATTGTTGCAAGTCTGGAAAGTTTGCCCTGGTGGCTAAACCTCTCAGAATGGCCATGAAACTGTCCCAAATGGTGTGCCCTTCTCTACCTCTCAGTCCCGGTGACTGACCAACACCTCTGGTGGTGTTTCTGGACCCCAGATGGATCCCCTTGTGGGAATTCACCCCTCTACCATTGGAAAATTGTGCCCTAGTGATTCCACCATCGGAATCAGTTGAGATGTGTCTCAAAATGATTGCCTTGGCTTACTGTGAAATGGGTCGGAAGGGTTTCCCTGGATCTGATCTGATTATTTCTCAGGAACCTTGAATGTGTCTACCCAAAGTGTTTCACTCCCAATTTCTAGAAAATATTCCCCAGATGATTCCTCCATCAGAATATGACGAGGAACTAGGAAAAAAACGTGCCTTTCCTTCCTCTCAACTAGGTCAGAGGGGAATCTCTAAAATCTCCCTAGATGGGACAAGTCGATCCAATGAACCTCCTGAGAAGATGTGCCCTCACCCTAAATAAGTGCTCCCTTGCTAGTGGAACCTGTGTAACTACTGGTGAAGAATGATGGAAGACCTATGTGATCTTCTCGGTGACTAGGGTGTGTCTCCCAACACCGATATCAGCCAACTAGTGTCTTCCTCCTAGAGTCCACTGAACTATATCTCCTGAGATGTTCCTCTCTTCTTAATGACAACTCAAAATATGCATAATAATGAATTAGGTCACTGAACCTTCTCTTATAGTTTCCAAAAACCCTAATTCATTGTTGACTTCTAATTTTATCTCGTCTATTAAATTTTTATCTCAAATTGGCTTAAAAACACTTTTAGCCACTTTTAGCTCAATGTCACTTTCTAAATATAACACCTTTGACTAGAGTGACCTCTAGTAACCCTGTTTACCCCTTTATGGCCTTGGCTATAGTCTAACAGAGCGGTTTAGACCATTAAGCCTCCTCTCTGGGGATCCTATTTGGAAAGGGACATTATATTCCTCCCTTTCTGAAATTGCTTGTCCTCAAGCAATTCCAATCCAGGGTGCTGCAAAACCTTCTCTCTCTCCCAAGTAGCGACCTCTAATGGAAGCCCTCTCCATTTCATCAAACACTCTTTGATGACCCTGCTCCTCATTTTCCACTCCTAGAAATCTAGTACCTCCTCCAGAACCAACTGCAACTGTTCCTCCTCATCCAATGGGGGAATATCCTCTGATGTGCTAATGAATTGTCCCACTTCCTTTTTGAGGAAAGATACATGGAACACGTTATGAATCGTGCTCCCATCTGGAATATCTAGCTCATAAGAAACCTCGCCTACTTGATGCATGATCCTGTAAGGGGAACAAAATCTGGACTTGAGCTTCTCATCCCCATTCTTCTTCAGAGATGACTATCTCTAAGGTTGGAGTCTCAATAAAATCGTATCCCCAACCTCAAAGTTGTGCTCTATCCTATGTCCGTCCTCACTCATATTCTACCAGTTATGTGCCATCTGCAGGGTCTCTTTCAACAACTTGAGAATATCTCGACTCTCTGTGATCCAATCCTTGGTCTTGGGAGCTATTCTCTCCCCGAAAACCATGTCTACCAAAGTGGGAGCATCATATCCATACAATTCTTGGAAGGGTGTCATACCAATGGACACATGGAAAGTAGTGTTGTGGAAATTCTCTCCTAAATGTAGCCACTTGACCCATGTTCTATGTTTTCCACCTAAATAGTTTCTCAAATATCCTTCAAACCACTTGTTGACGATATTGGTTTACCTGTCTTTCTGAGGGTGATAGTTGGTGCTGGGTGTCAACTTTGTCCCCACCAATATAAACAACTCCCTTCAGAATGTCCTAATGAACTGACTATCCCTGTCACTGACGATGTTCCTCGGCAACCCATGAAGTCTGAAGATCTCCATGAAGAATAACTCGGCTACCTGAACTACGTTGTACTATGTTGGTATGGCATAGAAGTGAGAAAATTGGTCAACCTATCAACCACTGTTAGAAAAACAGGACCGCAGAGCAATAAAATAAAACAAATGCAGAAACAAAACACAGAAGACACACAATACAAGAGAGACACAGATTTACGTGGTTCACCCAGTGTGGGCTACGTCCACCAGAGAAATTGCCAGGTCCT
>ML834382.1:35361-49918 GCA_009831015.1 Picea engelmannii
TCAGAATACAATATTCACCATCAATCATAGCCGCGATACATTTCCCTCATAAAAGAGGGTTGCCTTCTAGGGAAAAAAACCCTAACATAATCTCTACCGTTAGATCTGCGACCTTATAATGAATGGTCCAGATTTACAATGAACTTACAATATACTTTTATAAGGCATTTTTTCCTTTGTGGGCTTCTCCCCCGAACCCCCGTTGGGGGGCCTCTTTCCCCCAGACCCCCCAGCCAGGGGGATGGACCCCGTAGAGGGGGTACCCCCCCTCTGCACTCCCCCGCATGGAAGAGTGTACATACTTCTGGGGTGTAAATACTTCATGGGGTATAAACACGGCTGAAAGCAAGGACCTCTGAATCAGGAAGATAATCAGGCTCCACAACCAACAACCACTACATAGATACAGTCCTTACCTTGGACCTTGGGTAGGCCTATGATGAATTCTATCGATATACAGTCCCATTTATTCTCTAGAATGGGAAGTGGTTGAAGTAGCTCTGCTGGAATAGTATGCTATGACTTGTTCTACTGGAAAGTCACTGACTCACCGATGTGTCTCATAATGTCCTGTTTGAGGCCCTTCCATGAGAACGTCTCCTTGATTTGTCTGTAGGTTTTGAAAAACCCATTATGGCATGCTAGTGGTGAATCATGAACTGTTGTGAGTATCTTCTTCTTGAGCCTCGAATATAGCACTAAGTAGACTTTTTACTTGTAGAATATGACATTGTCAATGACCCTATACCTGTCATCCTCTATCTTCCCATCCATAACCTCACAAGCGAACTTTTTCTTGGAATATTCCACTAACAAGTGGGATTTCCAATTTGCTGAAATCTCCATCAAAGAACATGCCGCAGGTCTCCTCGATAGTGCATAGACCACAATTTTCTTCTTCCCCTTGACATACTCTATGTCTAATTCAAATGCATGTACATTCGTCAACCTTTTTTGTTGGTGCTCACTGAGGTCCAAGGAAATACTTCATGCTGTTGTGATCTGTTTTGACCATGAATTTGTTGCCCACCAAATATTGTCTAAATTTGGTCAAGGCATGCATGATTGCCATCATTTCCTTGTCATAAATGGAGTACAACCTCTCGGGATGAATGAGCTTCCTGATCTCAAATAAAATGGGGTGTCCTCCTTGCATCAAAACTGCCCCGATACCCTTTTCTGATACGTCACACTCTAGTACAAATTGAAAAGTAAAGTTTGGTAATGCCAACATTGGAGTTCCTATGAACAACTTCATGTGATCAAAAGATTTATGTGACTCCTCAATCCAGATGAAAGCCCCATGCTTGGTAAGATTCATCAGCGGTGCTCCAAGATGAGAAAAACCCAGGACAAACCTCTTGTAATAGTTGCATGACCTGAATAAACTCCTCAACTTTGTCATGCTCCTGCGCATTGGCCAATCCATAATGGACTTGATCTTCTCCTGGTGTACCTGTAACCCCTGTGCACTAATTATGTGGCCCAAGTAAAGTAGCTATGTCATACCGAACTCACACTTGGACTCTTTGGAGTATAGATACTGTGCCTCCATGATGCTCAATACCTCATCCATGTGCCTCATATGCTCCTACCATGTCTTGATGTAGACCAAGATGTCATCAAAGAAAACCAAGACAAATTTCCTAAAATGATCCCTAAATATGTGGTTCATGCAATACTGAAATGTAGTTGGTGCATTGGTTAGTCCAAATGGCATAACTAGAAACTCAAAATTTTCAAAGTGACACCGAAATGTTATCTTCTCTATGTCCTGCTCTCATATGCTGATCTGATGATACCCACAGTGCAGATCAATCTTTGAGAAGAAAACTTCCCCATGTAGTTCATCCATCAACTCATAAATGAGAGGGATAGGATACCAGTTCTTGATGGTTTTCTTGTTCAAGGCCCGATAATCAATGCAAATTCTCATGGTACCATCCTTCTTCAGAACTAAGACAACTGAAGAGGTGAATGGGCTACTTCTCGGTCTAATGTGTGCCATCCCTCCTCCAACTCAATGGTGTGCTCAAATCCCCTGTCATGTGGTCTCCTTGGTGGAATCAACCCAAAAACCTTTTGATGTCATCCCAACAAATTATTGATCTCTATATGATACTATTGTTGACCCGCTGGATCCTTCCGTGTAGTGATGAAGCACTCTGTGGCATATACTACCTCCCCATGTATGAATATCCTCTCCATCCTCTTGGCTGAAACTGTCTTGGGTGCTCTTGTTGACATGCCTCTCAGAACAACCTTCTTCCCGTCACGGTCTCTAAACCTCATTCGAGGCATGCCAAAGGCCGAGGCGAAAATGCAAGGCGTTTTTGGGAAATAAACCATTTACAAGGAAAGCGACAGGTGGAAGGAAACACAACACATGCGCATGCAAGGAAAGCAACAATTGGAGGGAAGAACATCATGCATGCATGGGAGGAAGACCTAATGATGGTAGCGTTAGGGTTTTGGGTAATGCATTGTAATGGTTGAAGAGATAAAAACATATAAATATAGATACTTAGGTATCATAGAGGGTTGGACTATCGGGGTTTTTGTTATTATTGTTCAGAGGCTACGAAGATAAGTTGATATAGTAGCGAACCGATATGTAATATTTTGTTGTATGGTCTATTTTATAAGCTGTTGATCTAGACGAGATGAGGGAGGTAAGATCTTGAGGGTTAGATCGCAGGTTGAGGAGCCTGGTGTGATCTAGTTCGCCTCATATAGATTTTACCCAAAAATGGAGGATTGTAAAGCACATGACGCTATAGATGCGGAAATACCATAATAAAAGAGTTGACGGCCAAATATTTGTGGAC
This sequence comes from Picea engelmannii, assembly GCA_009831015.1. Lineage (NCBI taxonomy): Eukaryota > Viridiplantae > Streptophyta > Pinopsida > Pinales > Pinaceae > Picea > Picea engelmannii. The sequence continues at coordinate 38,190 of ML834382.1, forward strand.
ATAGCCCAGGAGAGGATAAACCACGATAACATCTATGTTGTGTGATGAATGCATGGTTATCTTTATCATCTTTTTAGTAGTTATAACTATTCTTAATGAATGAGTTGTTATATATTATGATTATTCACAAATGGCAGTATATTGCAGTTACAGTTATAATAATGGTTCAATATTTATCTCTCATATCTCGTACTCAATCCTAGGTTGTAAACACTTGAGTCTGACAATGACCCATTAAAACTATCTCGGGTGAGGCTGCTCAATGCATTCTGTGTGTTGTGTTGCCTTCTGTTTTACCATGAGGGTTGATAGTTTTAGAGGATTTGTTGGAAACCTGAATAGACATGAACACTAGGTCAATAAATGCAGACAATATAGAAGAATGGTAACCAACAAATGGTCCACTTGTTTGGATTGAGAGGAAATCGACCAGCTGTACAGAACAACTGCACACGATGAAGACTACGTAAACCCAAATGCAGATGGAATAATCAGTTGGTAGAGCATTACTCCAAGTGAAACTGAATCAAACACCGGTTTAGAGAACTAGCAACAAAGGCTACACAAAGTATCCACAAGAATATGTGCACGAATAGACCGCACAGTAAGATGGGTAGGCACAAAAATTAGGGAATCACCGAGTTTCCATGGGATAAACGATTTGGAAACATTATTGACACAGTTTTAGAGAATCAAAGACTGTTATCATTTGATTTAGCACTCAAGGCCACACCCTCAAGATGGTGGGGCACACACAAAGAGACAATCACATATTGGTACCAATGTAAGCAACTATTGCACATAAGGTTTGGCACAGAATAGAAAGACAACAAACAACAAAAGTATGATGGAAAATGGGCACCAGGGAAACATTTGGAGGAGTGTAGAATGATGTGGAAAATGACACCCCTAGAGAAATGACCTCATCATTTTAGACAGACTCTAGACGACATACCAACGAATTGGTATACAAACCAGGAATTGTGCAAAGGAACTACGACGTGGATGACATTGCAACATAATTTTACAGTCACTTTCTTATTCGAGCATGAGAACCCCAACATAGATAATGCACTTAAACGAATAAGAGGAGTGATATTCATCAAAGAACCAGAAGTAGAACTGATCATAGAAGAAAAACAACGGAACAAACAAACTGTTAAAGAACTGTTTTCATGTTACCATGTGCAAGAAGAAGCACTGAATGAAGACGATCCATGCGATATTTAGATTGAATAAGTAGAAGGAGAAATAGAAGTGGAAGGTCCACCCATAGAATCATAAATCATTTCTGCGTCGATCAAAGTAAAGAAATTCAAAATTGGGACAGTCGAGAATCCCAAGATGGCCAGCATTGGAGACTACTGGGATGAACATACAATAAAAAGAATAACATAGTTACTGCGTGAGTACAGTGACTTGTTTCCCACAACATTTACTTAGATGAAGCGTATCGTCGAAGAAATAGGAGAAATGAAGATGCCACTCAGACCTGAAGAAAGACTGATCAGACAATGAGCATACAGACTGAACCCAATATATAAGTAGAAATTCAAAGCTGAGATCGACATGATGCTCAAAGCAGGCATCATAGAACCGGTTGAGGAATTATAATGGATAAGCCCGATGGTAGTTCAGGACAAGAAATAAGGAGGGATCAAGATATGCATTGACTTAAGGAAGTTGAACGATGCATGCCTACATGACCTATTCCCTACACCTTTCACAGATGTGGTGCTAGAGAACGTAGGAGGACATGAAGCTTATTCGTTCATTGATGGGTTCTCAGGATACCATCAGATCAAAATAGCACAAGAAGACAGATACAAGACTACGTTTGTGATAGAATGGGGATCTTATCAATACACAATCATGCCGTTTGGACTGAAGAATGCACCAACAATGTTTTCCAGAGTAGTCATTGTTGCGTTTAAGGAATTCATCCTCCAAATTCTCGAAGTATACTTGGACGATTGGATAGTCTACAGTTTGTTGAAAGACCATGTAGAAGTCTTATGACCAGTGTTAGAAAGATGCAAACATTGTCATATATCACTAAACATAAATAAATTCATGTTTGGAACATTGTTTGGGATACTATTGGGCCATATTTTATGCAAACAAGGTTTATTAGTAGATCCTGTAAAGATCACAGTAATTGTTAAATTACAACCACCCAAAACAGTCTGTGAGCTAAGAGAGACTTTGTGACACACATGATACTATAGGAAATTCATCAAAGGATATGCATAGATTACTACACCAATGGAAAAGTTGTTAATAAAGGACACAAAGTACTAGTGGAACGACGAGTGTCAACACGGTCTGGATACCCTAAAGGAAAACATGGTTACCACGTTGATATTAGTATTTCCAGACTGGGAGAATACATTCCACGTGCATGTAGATGCATTATCCATAGCACTTGTAGCTATCTCGGTGCAACCGGGAGTGGGAGATTTGGATTACCCGATATCATTTGTGAGTAGAAAGCTATCAGACTTGGAGAATAAGTATAACACAATAGAAAGGGAAGGCCTAGCTATGGTCTACACACTGCAAAAGTTCTGACACTACTTATTGGGAAAACATTTCAAGATGTTCACAGAGCACTCAACCCTAAAATACCTAGTCAACAAGCTAGTGTTGGTGGGGGGAGAATTTGTCACTAGTTACTATTATTTCAATAATTTGACTTTGAAGTGATATTCAAGCCAGGAAAATTAAATGCAGGATTTGACCACCTATCAAGAGTCACAAATGGAGAAGAACCTACGAATTTAGAGGAAAACTTTCCAGATGCATAGTTATTTTCAGTACAGATCACTAATGATCACTTCATAGATATCATTCAGTACTTGAGCACGGGTACTGCGTCACAAGAATATAGAACTGCACAGAAGAAAAACCTGGTAGTCCGTGCTGCCGACTATCAACTGATTGTAGGAAACTTATACAAAATGGGCATAGATAACATCTTGTGAAGGTATGTGTTAGAACACGAAAGACCAAGAGATTTAGCAGAAGCCCACGAAGGAGAGTAGGATGGAATTATGCAAGCAAAGATACCATGCAGAAGGTATTACACGCAGGACTATGATGGCCAATGATTCACAAAGACTCGAAGGAGTACTGTCAAAAATGCGATGTCTGTAAAAGGGTAGGTAAACCCAATATAAGGGATGAGATTCCATTATGACCACAAGTAACATTACAGGCATTCGATAAGTGGGTAATAGACTTTGTGGGACCAAATAAACCACCAGCAAAAAGAACATGAGATAGGTACATTATCACTGCGATAGAATACCTAACAAGATGGGTGGAGGCCGCACCAGTGAAGAATTGCAGCACATAAACAACAACACACTTTTTATTTGAACAAGTCATCACTCGATTTGGGTGCCCAAGAATTTTGATGAGTGACCAAGGAACACACTTCATAAAAAACACCATCAGCGCTATGACTGAAGAATTTTATGTCCATCATCAGAAGAACATGCCATATCACCCACAAGAAAATGGCACAGTGGAAGCATTTAACAAAATCTTGGAGAATGCACTGACGAAGATCTGTAACGTCAACAAGGATGACAGGGACCTCAAATTACAATAATTATTATGGGCCTACAGGACTATGTGAAAAAATTTGACAAGATGCACGCCATTTAAACTGGTCTATGGCCAAGAAGAAGTAGTGCCATTAGAATATTTAGTACTAAGCTTGTGCGTAGCAGCAATGACACATATGATAGAACGAGGCATACTACAAGAGAGACTAAATCAATTAATAACCATGGAAGAGGATTGGATCTTAGCAGGATTCCACCAACAAGTTCAGAAAGCAAGGGACAAAGATTGGCATGATAGACACATAAAGAAGAAAACTTTCAAGGAAGGAGATCTATTATTGATGTATGACAACAAATCGTTTCAGCATCCAGGAAAGATAAGAATGCATTGGCTATGACCGTACAAAGTAAAATATGTAACAAATGGAGTATTTTTACATTTGAAATACTTATTAGGCACATAAATCAGAGGGATGATCAATGGGAGCCGACTAAAGCTGCACAAGGACAGTCGACCACCCACCGCACAGTAAATAAAAAAAAAAAGTGGAAATAGTACCAACAGAGGCATACCACACTGAAAGAAATAAAAGGGATGCATACTCCGTGAGGAGAAGGACAACGACTACATCAAAAGGGAAACACGCGCGAAAATGAAAGTCAGCAAAAGAAGTATGATAAGACAATGTTGGGTGGAATTAAAGGCCGGAAAGGACCGATGGGACACCACATTAATTGTGCCAACTGGAGTCAAAAAAGAATAAGTAATGGAAAGTATGAAACTTTCAGAGGTGCATTGAACCCATAATTAAGGTGCATTAAACCCATAATGAAGGAAGCGTCATTGACAAGCTTCATGGGAAACCCATACAACACACATGCGCAGGAGAAAACAGTTTATTCACTAAAAAAGAGTAGACAAAGAGTGATAGAGGTTGAAAAGAACAAAGTGAATTCATAGAGGACATAGAGCCCATATGAACCCAAAAATCATTTGATATTCCACGCCATGGCATCATCCAAGAAAATAGAAGCAAGCCAGAGTGCCAAACCAACCAGAGTTAAAACTAGGTCACGAGGACAGATGGAAGAAAGTGAAAAGAAGTCGTCGGAGATCGTCAATGTCGACAAAATCCCATCTCCAGACACGATACCAGTGCATTTAACACCTATACTGGAAGAAATCCCATAGCCAACAATGGAAATAAAGAACATATATAGAATGACATAGGTATAGGAGCAACCGAATCAAGACAGAAAAACCATGAAGGAGGTGCAACCAGAAAACACCGAACCAGCTCCGCAAGTCAATGGAATGACACCAAATCTGAAAACAACAGTTGAGCCAGACAAGTCTGAAACGACAATATCAGACCACCCAATGAAAGGGACGATCGAAGATGTTTCAGGTTGGCCGGAATGGTTTACTGAGGAACAACTAGAAGCCACTGGAACTTCAAGCCAACCACCACCATTGAAGAAATACAAGATATAGATACTTAGGTCACCTCACAAGAAACCTGCAACAGAAATCATTCTACCGAGTATACCAAATCGGGTACAGGTAGGACCAGACCTACTGGGTCATATAGGGAATCTCAAATACTCAGATCATGATGTAGAAGATGATGACAAGTTTCTAGAACTTGCAAAGAGGGTATACATGGTGACAGTGGGAACGAATCCGTTTGGGGAACCGATTAGTCAGCCACTCCAATGGGAAATAGGGCTAGAGAAGACAAGAATTTTAGGTATGTTGGACCTACCACATTTTGGCAGAGGATAGCATGCAACCTCATGCATCAAACATCTTGTAGCTGTCACACATGGGAGTAGAGATTATGGCCAACATAATAGGATTGACATCTCGGGGCATGGATCCCGCACACTTTCTTGATGATAAAACTAGGGAGAAGGTGCTAGCAGAAGAGATGAATAAGAAGTATGGAACCAATAGGGGGACAAGAGGGACCATCATCAAGAGGATCAATGATGCCGCGAAACAATTGGGAACACAAATCTTAGCCTTGAAGTTGCTAAGAAAATGCCACAGGGAGGAAATTCTAGTTGGAGTTGTTGTAATTGTAGCTCAGTGCGCAAAGGGAAACATAGTGAGTTGGGCACCATACCTCTTGAACTTGTCCTGGATGACTGTAAGGATGCGCAGTATCTAGGCACAGAGCTTCACTACTCATGGTTGATCATGCTAATAGCCTTTATGGGCTGGAGGGAACCAAGGTATGTAATGTTTTTTTACCAGATCCAAACCAAACCAGGGAAAAAGATGCTTACTGTTAAAGGCTACTTCGAATGCTAGCGAAAAAGGGATGAATGGGTTCATATTTGAAGGATACCTACGTGACCTACAGGAAGCCATCTCTAAGATGTGGAGGATCACACCTGAGGCTGTCGTGTGGTATAAAGATATCACCAACTTCCAGACCATGCGACATACAGTGTGGATACAGACGAGGAAGGATCCTGATAAATAGTGGCTACAAAGGCGTTACTGCATCACAGAGGGAAAGATTGACTTGGTAATGAAACAATGGGAAGATGAATGGAGGATTCCAACCATCACTCAGGAATTGCCGGAAATAATAGTAGAAGAAGAGGCAGGGCAGGGAGAAACCCAGCCAAAGGAAATCCAAGTGCCCAAGAGATGAAGAATGGGACAGGGAAAAACAACACAGAAAAATGAAGGGCCAACAAAGACAGCGACCCAAAGACACAGATGTCGACCAGGGCACTCCACAAGTTGCAGGTTAGGATAAACCATGAGGTATAGTCTTGCGCACACAAAGGCTTAGTAAAATTACAGCAAGCAATAGAGAAACAGGACGATCTGGAAATAGTCTACAAGCAGGATAAATCTGAGACCCAGGAGGAAAGGGAGTGCATAAATGGATTGGAGAAGAATGTGGTAGGAACTTATGAAAAGATTCCACAGGCCACACAGAGAGATGAAATCACAACAGTAGAAAAGATTGATCGGATTGCGCAGGCAATCGATCAATACCAAAAGGAGATCGAGAATCTCCAGGAGAAACTTACACCAATCACACCACCATTAGTAAAGGAGAAAAGGAAGCAGGAAGAAACGATGTAGTTGCACAAGATAGAGCTGCAGGTTAGCACAACAACTGACTTGTTTGATAAAGTAGAACATCTTTGGACTAGATTAGAAGATGATCAGCAGGTCCAAAAGTGGGACAAGGAAGAAGAAAGGATCAACGCAGCGATCCAAGAACTCAAGCAGAGCCATAGGACAATGCCAATTATAGAACGCATCAAAGGGATGCAGGACATGAAGAAATTGCAGGCAGAGCTCACCACCGTGCAAACACAAAAACAAGAGCGACAGGCTCAAATAGAACCATTGCAAGAGAGGGTAGTAGAAGTCCTGACACAAGAAGAGAAATCCAAGGCACATATAACATAGACCCAGGAAGAGTGCGTGGAACTAATTAGTGATGAAATTGCATTCCAAATAGTGGACACACTCAAGGAGAAGACTGCGCAGGCGTAGACACACACAACAAAGCTCAAGGAAAAGTTCCAGACAATCTCCAAGGAGATCGAGGAAGCACACAAAGGATATGTGGCTCAGGATGAGTCACATGTCAGTGTTGGGGGCCTGTTGGAGGTAGGCCAAAGGCCGAGGCAGAAAATCAAGGCATTTCTGGGAAATAAAGCATGCATAAGGAAAGCGACAACTGGAAGGAAACACAACACACGAACATGCAAGTAAAGCAACAACTGGAAGGAAGAACAACACACACGCATGGGAGGAATACCTAATGACGGTAAGGTTCAGGTTTTGGGTAATGCATTATAATGGTTGAAGATCCATAAACGTATAAATACAGATACTTAGGTATCATAGAGGGTTGGACTATCATGTTTTTTTTATTATTGTTCATAGGTTATGGAGATAAGTCGATATAGTAGCGAACCGATATGTAATATTTTTCTGTATGATATATTTTATAAGCTATTGAGCTAGAGGAGACAAGGGAGGGAAGATCTTGAGGGTTATATCGCAGGCTGAGGATCCTGGTGCGATCTAGTCCGCTTGATATAGATCTTACCCGACTACAGTGGAGGATTGTAAAGCGCGCGACGCTGTAGATGCGAAAATACCATAATAAAAGAGATGAGAGCCAAATATTTATGGACGTAGCCCAGGAAGGGGTGAACCATGGTAAAATATGTGTTGTGTGATGAATTCATGCACATATTTATCATATTTTCAGTAGTTATAACTATTCTTAATGAATGAGTTGTTATATTTTCTTCTTATTCACAAATGACAGTATATTGCAGTTACATTTATAATAATGGTTCAATATTTATCTCTCATATCTCACACTCAATCCTTGGCTATAAACACTTGATTCTTACAACCACCCATTAAATCTATCTCAGGTGAGACTCCGCAATGCATTCTATGTGTTGTGTTGCCTTCTGGTTTACTAGGAGGGACGATATTTTTAGAGGCTTTGTTGGAAACCCGAATAGACATGTTCCCTGGGTCAATAAACATAGACAATATAGAATAATAGTAACCAACGAACACCATCTCCAAGGTTTGGTAATTGGTGGTGTTTTTTTCGAAGGTGATCATCCATTGGACTCCCAATACCACATATGTGTCAGATAGGTCAACCAAATAAAATGTGTCTCTCACTGTGTACTTTAATAACTTTATCTCCAACTCTGGAACTCTTTCTAGACACTCCACTGTATGTCCATCTACCACTGCAACATCAAACCCCTCAAAATCCTCTGTATGAAGTGCCTATATATATACCAATGAAGCATCAATGAAGTTTTGGGTGGCCCCACCATCTATTAGGGTGATTTCTAGTTACCCCTGAATAGTCCCTATGATTCAGAGGGTATCATACTTGGAAACACCAGAAAGGGTTGCTACGACTCCTCCCTTTGCTGGTTTTCATTTGTTAGCTTGCTCAAGAGGTTGTGGAACTATTGGTGGGTGGGCCCCTGCCAATGTCAATGGTCTATATGGAGGATGCTCCTCTGCCTGTTCTGACTCCTCCTCCGAGCTAGTGGATCCACTGTATTTCTACTCCTCCTCACTGTCCACACTATCTGTTGCCACCTCAATATAATGAATCTCTCCTTTTCCCATGGACCTGTGGCCTGGGACTCAAGGGTCTCTGCAGTTGAAGCAAATATTATTCCTCATAAGAACTCACCTCATGTCATCATCCAACTTATCCTTTCCCTTCCATTCTCTCTGGAATGATTTCCTGTCTCGATCCTTTTGTGGTACGAAGGGTTTGGAAAAAGTTTTAGTCTTTGGAACTGAGTCTGCCAAATCTCAAGTGTGTAGGATGGAATCCTACAAGGTGTGAGTCCTATATGCATTCACCCATCCTCTCAAAGGCTCTATGGGTCCCTCTGTGAATAACATGAGCATCCCGAGCCTTGATATATTTGTCACTTCCATTGATACCCACTGAAACTCTGTGATGAATACCTCTGTTGTGCTAGTTTATCTCAACTAGGCTAGATCCCTGAAGTGGATCTCAGGATCCATCCTGTCAAACTTGTCCATGAGTCTCTTTGTGAACTCCCTGTAGGAGGTGATGTGACTGTGAGCCAACATCACCAATCCATGATGCCACCACTCGTGTGCGTCACCCTCCTAGTGTAGGTAGTGAAACTATTGTCCTCTGTCTCGATCATCTGGTTGAGCTTGTAGTATGTGTCTATCTTTTGTACCAAAGCTCTGGCGGTGCATTTGGATGATCCATCAAAACAAGGTATGGCGAGTTTGCAAAATTTTTGGATGAAATCAATATTATGCCCCTACTATTCTTGTTGTCCTCCTCTCTATGGTTCCTTAGTATGAGTCCACAATAATCGACCAGGGTCATGTCCCGATGAAAGTCACAACCCAATGTTGCATACTACCTCCTATACTCTTCAATATCCTTTGCGTGAGTGGGTAGCCTCTGTCTTATCAACTGTTGTGTTTCTACTGGGGGTGCCCTCTAGAAACTAGGGAATAATGGCTTGGGAATCCTACTCGAAGAGGTGTATTTGCGAGTAGGAGATTGGGGTATACTACCTGCCCCTGAGTTCCCTTATGTTGCATGTGGGGCTTGTGTGCCCAAGGTGCCCACTATGGCCAATCTATCAGCCATTTGCACCAAGGACCGAGTCATTCCCTGCTGACTGACTACCATATTGTCAAGTACCTGCATGAAGGCTACATCTGGTTCCATGGGGGCCTTACCACTTCCCTCTGGTCTCTCATATCTATCTCCTAACATCTTATCTGCCTCACACTCACCCTCTCTCTCTTCCCTTCTCTCTTCTCCCCTATGTGCCTCTTCCTCTTCCTTTGAGATGGGAGGAAAAGGGGGAAAATAAGATCTAGGTCTTCTCTCCTTGCATCTATTGTAAGTGACATATTCGTCACTTACATTCTCACAACCCCCTGGGTCCTCTACTACACTCATCGTCTTTAGTCACACGCTGGTAGGATGAAAGCTCTGATACCACTGTAATGTTGCTAACTTGTATAGTGTGAGAAACACTGATAATCTAATGTATCTACTCTAGATAAGTCATTGTTACAACATATAAATGACTATATAGATGTTAATTGAGACAAAAGACTACAAATATTATATTATGATATCCCTGTGAGTACAATGTCGAAGGAATCTAAATGAAAATGAATCACTTGGCTAGATCAATTGAAAAAAGGATCTTAGCCGGAATACAATAAGAAAACTAAATGATAATACCTGATAATAGATGAACACTGAGGGATCAATGGATGATATGGAACTATGGAAGCTCGCACGATAACTGCTACAAGTCTAGAAATTTCTCCCCGGTGGCTAAACCTCTCAGAATGGCCTGAAACTACACCAAATGGTGCTCCCTACTCTACCTCTTAGTCTTGGTGACTGAATGGCCCCTTTGTTGGTGTGTCTAGACCCCAGATAGATGCTCGGGGGGAATGCACCCCTCTACCATTGGAAACCTATGCCCTAATGATTCCACTATTGGAATCAGCTGAGATGTGTGTCAAACTGGTCGCCTTGGCCTACTGTGAAATGGGTCGGAAGGGTTTCCCTGGATTTGTTCTGATGATCGCTCGAGAACCCTGAATGTGTTCGCCCAAAGTGTCACACTTCCAATTTATGGAATATGCGCCCCAGATGATTCCTCCATTGGAATATCAAAAGGAACCATGAAAATATGTGCCTTGTCTTCCTCTCAACTAGGTTGGAGGGGAATATCTGAACTCTCCCTGGATGGGACAAGTCGATCCACTGAACCTCCTCAAAATTTGCTCCCTCACCCTAAATAATTGCAGCCTTACTGTTGGAACTTGTGTAACTGCTACTGAAGAATGATGGAATACATGTGTGATCTTCTCGGTGACTAGGGTGTGTCTCTCAACACCGAAATCAACCAACTAGTGTCTTACTCCTAGAATCCACTGAACTGTCTCTCCTGAGATGTGCCTCTCTCCTAAATTACAAGTTAAATTCTCCATAATAATGAATTAGGTCGTTGAACCTTCTCTTATAGTTGCCTGAAACCCTAATTCACTGTTGACTTCTAATTTTATCTCATTTTTTCTTTTTTTATCTCAAATTGGATTAAAAGCACGTTTATTCGCTTTTAGCTCATTGTCACTTTCTGAATATAACACCTTTGACTAGAGTGACCTCTAGTAACCTTGTTTACCCCTTTTTGGCCCTGGCTATAGTCTAACAAGGCGATTTAGACCATTAAGCCTCCTCTTTGGAGATCTTATTTGGAAAGGGAAATTACATTGTATGACATCATATTCTTATATAGGAATGGCTTCTATATTAACTTATTTTTCTATAGGTTCTTGTGGGATAGCACATTCCTTTCTTCCAGTAGTTTGATGGGATTATTCATGTCAAATTTTGATTTGTCTATTGTCGGTTCTTGTGGAGAAACAAAATTGGCTTTTTGTATGACAATAGAAAGGGATTCTTCTTACTGTTGGTTCTTGTGTAACAATGATAATGTCCTTTGAAACAACAATTATATCATTTTGTCCCTTGAACAAGGTTGTGGATGATGATGCCATGGGTCACATGGAACAAGGGTGGTGATGGATAGAAAAGAGTC
>ML834382.1:58790-69807 GCA_009831015.1 Picea engelmannii
CATGTTGAATGTTATCCTTTAAAGTTCCTATGAATACATCAATCAAGTGCTCATCTGGAATATTGGTTACCTTTATATTCAATCTTTGGAAGTTCTCAATGTGCTCGGTAATTGAACCCTTTTGTTTGAGATTTATCAATTGGCTAAAGAAGGTATTGCTCCTTGTATTCTCATAGTGTGCTATCATTTCTTCCATGAAAATTGTCCAAGTGAAGAGTGATTTGCATGAACAAAGCCATCAATACCATACAAATTGATTAGGTTCTAAATATAAAGAAGCAATTTGTACCTTTTGTGTATGTGGCACATTATGGAGATCAAAGAATTGCTCCATCTGAAGTATCCATGTGATTGGGTCCTTGCCATCAAACTTCCTCATATCAATCTTAGGAACGTGGTTGGTATTCAAACCAAAGTTGGTGTTTCTCCATTCTCTATTCACCTCCCTTGTGTCCTCATCATGAATTTCATGGGATGCATTTTCACTTTCAGGTGTCTTCTTTGTTACGAAATTTTTCAATACTTCCATGATCTCCCCTTTTAAACCCTCCATCATCTCTTGTAGTTCATCTTTTGTTAGTATCTTCTTTTGTAAATCATTTATTTCCCTACGCATTTCTTCACCTTCATCAAGAGTCGAATTAGGATTGTCTGGAGGCTTATTTTGTGTAGAAGTTCCCTTTTTGGGTGGCATGTTGGCCAAGTATCACTCTTGAACCTTGATTTTGAGGTGGTTCAGATATACAATCTTTCTTCTGGTGTATCTCCCAAGTTTCGGCCCTTCTGGGTATGCAAATTTCTTTTATGTAGTTCTCTGATATTTCTTCTCTGTAATTCCACAAGTCTGATCAAAATTGGATGTTCCAAGTGGAATTTATGGTAACTTTCCCACAACTTGCTGATTTTTGTCCTTTCTAGGAGATATCACTTGTATAGCGTGCCCCGCACAAAATGATTGATATAAAATTCTAAAACTCGCACCATAAATACTAAATACCGTCCATGATCCAATGAAACAAGTCCCTCTCAATTTGGATACTCTAGGAAGAAGTTATGATTGTTTTACCTGGAACACCTTCTTTAGACTAGTCAATAGGACTAGTTAGATACCCTATCTTACACAGGGTGTATCTACAAATTTAAGATGACCCAGAAGATGAAATTTTTACCATGGATACCTTACTAATTTCTTTGAATAGCCTCCATAGTTTAGGGTCTGAAACGTTACAGAAAAGTTTTTATAGCGAAAATTCCGCAATGACTCAGTTCAGGATGATTCCAGAACCCTATATTGTACAGGTTGTATCTCCGAAAGTCTAAGGCCTAAGGAGTCTAATTTTGAACCCAATGTACCTTGATCAGTCTACTAAATATACTCCAATCCGTTCCTTCTTAAATGTTGTAGAAAAAAAGTTATAGCGAAAATTCCAAGGTGTCTTAGATGTAGCAGCGAAACCCCACGACCTTGAGCTCTGATACCATATGTTACGAACCAAATATCAATATAGCATAGAAAAACCTCAGAAAAAGTACTCAACGCCTTGAAAAAGAGATAATTTCAGATAATAAGCCTCTTCGAGGGGGAAACCTCATTTTACCCCACTTAAATGTTCAAGTACAAGATGATTCAAAATGAAAATGTCCCCTTGGTATATATAGGAGACTAGGAGGTATAATTACAACCAATGGCCTAAATCTGACATAAATAAAATAACATTACTAATATAATATTCCCCATTTAAGGGGTAATGAGCCAATATTAGGGCTTAACACCATTGATACCAAGGGATCCTTCTACAATATCTCATGATCATCATGCACATTCACCAACACCATGGTATGCCTATACATTTCCTTCCTCTTAGACTAATGATACATGCATGTTGTAGTTCATAAAGTCTCATTTTCTTATGTGGTGATCTCTAAAAGAAAATTACATTTACCCAAATATTGTTCATATAACCACTACACCAAAAATTCAGCCTCCACCACTCCATCACTTCCATGATTTTCTTCTCCACCCACCCCTAACCCACACAATAAAGTCATCTTGGACCACTTACATGCCAGGTTTCCCTATTTTACTATCCCTTTCCTTAATAAATTTGATAATGAAAACTTATCTCAAGCACCATCAGACATTAGAATGCTTGAAAACTAGCTTGCTAGTGGGTATTCCTCGGGAATAAAATTTTCTGACTGTGAAAACCCTTTAGGTGCAGTTAGATAGATCTTGTTTGAAAATAAGCTTACTAGCGGATAAGGTTTGCAAATACAGTGATAAATAAGTTATTCCTTCCAGTTTTATCTATAAACAAATATTTCCATGTCGCTAAATGAAAATAGATTTCCAAGATCCATTACTACATCAAAAGTATATTCCATATATACACTATTCTACATGTTCCAAGCTCCACACTATTATTCCTTGTAAAGTTTCTACACCATTGTGTACCATATGAGATCAGGATGTTGCTACAAATATTATGAATTCCATATGTAGGTGTAGGTATGCTTCTTTCTCTTTTATTTAATCATGACTCATTGGGTGCTATGGATTTGTATTTGGAAAATCACTTAGGTATTTGTCTTACTTCCTCATTTTTTTTTTCTTGGGGGTGTGAAATATATTTAGCTTGGGGGGTGATTTTCCATTGGCTTACCTATCCTAAAAATGCCATTGCGACTCTTTTCTATCCATCACCACCCTTGTTCCATGTGACCCATGGCATCATCATCCACAACCTTGTTCAAGGGACAAAATGATATAATTGTTGTTTCAAAGGACATTATCATTGTTACACAAGAACCAACAGTAAGAAGAATCCCTTTCTATTGTCATACAAAAAGCCAATTTTGTTTCTCCACAAGAACCGACAATAGACAAATCAAAATTTGACATGAATAATCCCATCAAACTACTGGAAGAAAGGAATGTGCTATCCCACAAGAACCTATAGAAAAATAAGTTAATATAGAAGCCATTCCTATATAAGAATATGATGTCATACAATGTAATTTCCCTTTCCAAATAAGATCTCCAAAGAGGAGGCTTAATGGTCTAAATCGCCTTGTTAGACTATAGCCAGGGCCAAAAAGGGGTAAACAAGGTTACTAGAGGTCACTCTAGTCAAAGGTGTTATATTCAGAAAGTGACAATGAGCTAAAAGCGAATAAACGTGCTTTTAATCCAATTTGAGATAAAAAAAGAAAAAATGAGATAAAATTAGAAGTCAACAGTGAATTAGGGTTTCAGGCAACTATAAGAGAAGGTTCAACGACCTAATTCATTATTATGGAGAATTTAACTTGTAATTTAGGAGAGAGGCACATCTCAGGAGAGACAGTTCAGTGGATTCTAGGAGTAAGACACTAGTTGGTTGATTTCGGTGTTGAGAGACACACCCTAGTCACCGAGAAGATCACACATGTATTCCATCATTCTTCAGTAGCAGTTACACAAGTTCCAACAGTAAGGCTGCAATTATTTAGGGTGAGGGAGCAAATTTTGAGGAGGTTCAGTGGATCGACTTGTCCCATCCAGGGAGAGTTCAGATATTCCCCTCCAACCTAGTTGAGAGGAAGACAAGGCACATATTTTCATGGTTCCTTTTGATATTCCAATGGAGGAATCATCTGGGGCGCATATTCCATAAATTGGAAGTGTGACACTTTGGGCGAACACATTCAGGGTTCTCGAGCGATCATCAGAACAAATCCAGGGAAACCCTTCCGACCCATTTCACAGTAGGCCAAGGCGACCAGTTTGACACACATCTCAGCTGATTCCAATAGTGGAATCATTAGGGCATAGGTTTCCAATGGTAGAGGGGTGCATTCCCCCCGAGCATCTATCTGGGGTCTAGACACACCAACAAAGGGGCCATTCAGTCACCAAGACTAAGAGGTAGAGTAGGGAGCACCATTTGGTGTAGTTTCAGGCCATTCTGAGAGGTTTAGCCACCGGGGAGAAATTTCTAGACTTGTAGCAGTTATCGTGCGAGCTTCCATAGTTCCATATCATCCATTGATCCCTCAGTGTTCATCTATTATCAGGTATTATCATTTAGTTTTCTTATTGTATTCCGGCTAAGATCCTTTTTTCAATTGATCTAGCCAAGTGATTCATTTTCATTTAGATTCCTTCGACATTGTACTCACAGGGATATCATAATATAATATTTGTAGTCTTTTGTCTCAATTAACATCTATATAGTCATTTATATGTTGTAACAATGACTTATCTAGAGTAGATACATTAGATTATCAGTGTTTCTCACACTATACAAGTTAGCAACATTACAGTGGTATCAGAGCTTTCATCCTACCAGCGTGTGACTAAAGACGATGAGTGTAGTAGAGGACCCAGGGGGTTGTGAGAATGTAAGTGACGAATATGTCACTTACAATAGATGCAAGGAGAGAAGACCTAGATCTTATTTTCCCCCTTTTCCTCCCATCTCAAAGGAAGAGGAAGAGGCACATAGGGGAGAAGAGAGAAGGGAAGAGAGAGAGGGTGAGTGTGAGGCAGATAAGATGTTAGGAGATAGATATGAGAGACCAGAGGGAAGTGGTAAGGCCCCCATGGAACCAGATGTAGCCTTCATGCAGGTACTTGACAATATGGTAGTCAGTCAGCAGGGAATGACTCGGTCCTTGGTGCAAATGGCTGATAGATTGGCCATAGTGGGCACCTTGGGCACACAAGCCCCACATGCAACATAAGGGAACTCAGGGGCAGGTAGTATACCCCAATCTCCTACTCGCAAATACACCTCTTCGAGTAGGATTCCCAAGCCATTATTCCCTAGTTTCTAGAGGGCACCCCCAGTAGAAACACAACAGTTGATAAGACAGAGGCTACCCACTCACGCAAAGGATATTGAAGAGTATAGGAGGTAGTATGCAACATTGGGTTGTGACTTTCATCGGGACATGACCCTGGTCGATTATTGTGGACTCATACTAAGGAACCATAGAGAGGAGGACAACAAGAATAGTAGGGGCATAATATTGATTTCATCCAAAAATTTTGCAAACTCGCCATACCTTGTTTTGATGGATCATCCAAATGCACCGCCAGAGCTTTGGTACAAAAGATAGACACATACTACAAGCTCAACCAGATGATCGAGACAGAGGACAATAGTTTCACTACCTACACTAGGAGGGTGACGCACACGAGTGGTGGCATCATGGATTGGTGATGTTGGCTCACAGTCACATCACCTCCTACAGGGAGTTCACAAAGAGACTCATGGACAAGTTTGACAGGATGGATCCTGAGATCCACTTCAGGGATCTAGCCTAGTTGAGATAAACTAGCACAACAGAGGTATTCATCACAGAGTTTCAGTGGGTATCAATGGAAGTGACAAATATATCAAGGCTCGGGATGCTCATGTTATTCACAGAGGGACCCATAGAGCCTTTGAGAGGATGGGTGAATGCATATAGGACTCACACCTTGTAGGATTCCATCCTACACACTTGAGATTTGGCAGACTCAGTTCCAAAGACTAAAACTTTTTCCAAACCCTTCGTACCACAAAAGGATCGAGACAGGAAATCATTCCAGAGAGAATGGAAGGGAAAGGATAAGTTGGATGATGACATGAGGTGAGTTCTTATGAGGAATAATATTTGCTTCAACTGCAGAGACCCTTGAGTCCCAGGCCACAGGTCCATGGGAAAAGGAGAGATTCATTATATTGAGGTGGCAACAGATAGTGTGGACAGTGAGGAGGAGTAGAAATACAGTGGATCCACTAGCTCGGAGGAGGAGTCAGAACAGGCAGAGGAGCATCCTCCATATAGACCATTGACATTGGCAGGGGCCCACCCACCAATAGTTCCACAACCTCTTGAGCAAGCTAACAAATGAAAACCAGCAAAGGGAGGAGTCGTAGCAACCCTTTCTGGTGTTTCCAAGTATGATACCCTCTGAATCATAGGGACTATTCAGGGGTAACTAGAAATCACCCTAATAGATGGTGGGGCCACCCAAAACTTCATTGATGCTTCATTGGTATATATATAGGCACTTCATACAGAGGATTTTGAGGGGTTTGATGTTGCAGTGGTAGATGGACATACAGTGGAGTGTCTAGAAAGAGTTCCAGAGTTGGAGATAAAGTTATTAAAGTACACAGTGAGAGACACATTTTATTTGGTTGACCTATCTGACACATATGTGGTATTGGGAGTCCAATGGATGATCACCTTCGAAAAAAACACCACCAATTACCAAACCTTGGAGATGGTGTTCGTTGGTTACTATTATTCTATATTGTCTATGTTTATTGACCCAGGGAACATGTCTATTCGGGTTTCCAACAAAGCCTCTAAAAATATCGTCCCTCCTAGTAAACCAGAAGGCAACACAACACATAGAATGCATTGCGGAGTCTCACCTGAGATAGATTTAATGGGTGGTTGTAAGAATCAAGTGTTTATAGCCAAGGATTGAGTGTGAGATATGAGAGATAAATATTGAACCATTATTATAAATGTAACTGCAATATACTGTCATTTGTGAATAAGAAGAAAATATAACAACTCATTCATTAAGAATAGTTATAACTACTGAAAATATGATAAATATGTGCATGAATTCATCACACAACACATATTTTACCATGGTTCACCCCTTCCTGGGCTACGTCCATAAATATTTGGCTCTCATCTCTTTTATTATGGTATTTTCGCATCTACAGCGTCGCGCGCTTTACAATCCTCCACTGTAGTCGGGTAAGATCTATATCAAGCGGACTAGATCGCACCAGGATCCTCAGCCTGCGATATAACCCTCAAGATCTTCCCTCCCTTGTCTCCTCTAGCTCAATAGCTTATAAAATATATCATACAGAAAAATATTACATATCGGTTCGCTACTATATCGACTTATCTCCATAACCTATGAACAATAATAAAAAAAACATGATAGTCCAACCCTCTATGATACCTAAGTATCTGTATTTATACGTTTATGGATCTTCAACCATTATAATGCATTACCCAAAACCTGAACCTTACCGTCATTAGGTATTCCTCCCATGCGTGTGTGTTGTTCTTCCTTCCAGTTGTTGCTTTACTTGCATGTTCGTGTGTTGTGTTTCCTTCCAGTTGTCGCTTTCCTTATGCATGCTTTATTTCCCAGAAATGCCTTGATTTTCTGCCTCGGCCTTTGGCCTACCTCCAACAGGCCCCCAACACTGACATGTGACTCATCCTGAGCCACATATCCTTTGTGTGCTTCCTCGATCTCCTTGGAGATTGTCTGGAACTTTTCCTTGAGCTTTGTTGTGTGTGTCTACGCCTGCGCAGTCTTCTCCTTGAGTGTGTCCACTATTTGGAATGCAATTTCATCACTAATTAGTTCCACGCACTCTTCCTGGGTCTATGTTATATGTGCCTTGGATTTCTCTTCTTGTGTCAGGACTTCTACTACCCTCTCTTGCAATGGTTCTATTTGAGCCTGTCGCTCTTGTTTTTGTGTTTGCACGGTGGTGAGCTCTGCCTGCAATTTCTTCATGTCCTGCATCCCTTTGATGCGTTCTATAATTGGCATTGTCCTATGGCTCTGCTTGAGTTCTTGGATCGCTGCGTTGATCCTTTCTTCTTCCTTGTCCCACTTTTGGACCTGCTGATCATCTTCTAATCTAGTCCAAAGATGTTCTACTTTATCAAACAAGTCAGTTGTTGTGCTAACCTGCAGCTCTATCTTGTGCAACTACATCGTTTCTTCCTGCTTCCTTTTCTCCTTTACTAATGGTGGTGTGATTGGTGTAAGTTTCTCCTGGAGATTCTCGATCTCCTTTTGGTATTGATCGATTGCCTGCGCAATCCGATCAATCTTTTCTACTGTTGTGATTTCATCTCTCTGTGTGGCCTGTGGAATCTTTTCATAAGTTCCTACCACATTCTTCTCCAATCCATTTATGCACTCCCTTTCCTCCTGGGTCTCAGATTTATCCTGCTTGTAGACTATTTCCAGATCGTCCTGTTTCTCTATTGCTTGCTGTAATTTTACTAAGCCTTTGTGTGCGCAAGACTATACCTCATGGTTTATCCTAACCTGCAACTTGTGGAGTGCCCTGGTCGACATCTGTGTCTTTGGGTCGCTGTCTTTGTTGGCCCTTCATTTTTCTGTGTTGTTTTTCCCTGTCCCATTCTTCATCTCTTGGGCACTTGGATTTCCTTTGGCTGGGTTTCTCCCTGCCCTGCCTCTTCTTCTACTATTATTTCCGGCAATTCCTGAGTGATGGTTGGAATCCTCCATTCATCTTCCCATTGTTTCATTACCAAGTCAATCTTTCCCTCTGTGATGCAGTAACGCCTTTGTAGCCACTATTTATCAGGATCCTTCCTCGTCTGTATCCACACTGTATGTCGCATGGTCTGGAAGTTGGTGATATCTTTATACCACACGACAGCCTCAGGTGTGATCCTCCACATCTTAGAGATGGCTTCCTGTAGGTCACGTAGGTATCCTTCAAATATGAACCCATTCATCCCTTTTTCGCTAGCATTCGAAGTAGCCTTTAACAGTAAGCATCTTTTTCCCTGGTTTGGTTTGGATCTGGTAAAAAAACATTACATACCTTGGTTCCCTCCAGCCCATAAAGGCTATTAGCATGATCAACCATGAGTAGTGAAGCTCTGTGCCTAGATACTGCGCATCCTTACAGTCATCCAGGACAAGTTCAAGAGGTATGGTGCCCAACTCACTATGTTTCCCTTTGCGCACTGAGCTACAATTACAACAACTCCAACTAGAATTTCCTCCCTGTGGCATTTTCTTAGCAACTTCAAGGCTAAGATTTGTGTTCCCAATTGTTTCGCGGCATCATTGATCCTCTTGATGATGGTCCCTCTTGTCCCCCTATTGGTTCCATACTTCTTATTCATCTCTTCTGCTAGCACCTTCTCCCTAGTTTTATCATCAAGAAAGTGTGCGGGATCCATGCCCCGAGATGTCAATCCTATTATGTTGGCCATAATCTCTACTCCCATGTGTGACAGCTACAAGATGTTTGATGCATGAGGTTGCATGCTATCCTCTGCCAAAATGTGGTAGGTCCAACATACCTAAAATTCTTGTCTTCTCTAGCCCTATTTCCCATTGGAGTGGCTGACTAATCGGTTCCCCAAACGGATTCGTTCCCACTGTCACCATGTATACCCTCTTTGCAAGTTCTAGAAACTTGTCATCATCTTCTACATCATGATCTGAGTATTTGAGATTCCCTATATGACCCAGTAGGTCTGGTCCTACCTGTACCCGATTTGGTATACTCGGTAGAATGATTTCTGTTGCAGGTTTCTTGTGAGGTGACCTAAGTATCTATATCTTGTATTTCTTCAATGGTGGTGGTTGGCTTGAAGTTCCAGTGGCTTCTAGTTGTTCCTCAGTAAACCATTCCGGCCAACCTGAAACATCTTCGATCGTCCCTTTCATTGGGTGGTCTGATATTGTCGTTTCAGACTTGTCTGGCTCAACTGTTGTTTTCAGATTTGGTGTCATTCCATTGACTTGCGGAGCTGGTTCGGTGTTTTCTGGTTGCACCTCCTTCATGGTTTTTCTGTCTTGATTCGGTTGCTCCTATACCTATGTCATTCTATATATGTTCTTTATTTCCATTGTTGGCTATGGGATTTCTTCCAGTATAGGTGTTAAATGCACTGGTATCGTGTCTGGAGATGGGATTTTGTCGACATTGACGATCTCCGACGACTTCTTTTCACTTTCTTCCATCTGTCCTCGTGACCTAGTTTTAACTCTGGTTGGTTTGGCACTCTGGCTTGCTTCTATTTTCTTGGATGATGCCATGGCGTGGAATATCAAATGATTTTTGGGTTCATATGGGCTCTATGTCCTCTATGAATTCACTTTGTTCTTTTCAACCTCTATCACTCTTTGTCTACTCTTTTTTAGTGAATAAACTGTTTTCTCCTGCGCATGTGTGTTGTATGGGTTTCCCATGAAGCTTGTCAATGACGCTTCCTTCATTATGGGTTTAATGCACCTTAATTATGGGTTCAATGCACCTCTGAAAGTTTCATACTTTCCATTACTTATTCTTTTTTGACTCCAGTTGGCACAATTAATGTGGTGTCCCATCGGTCCTTTCCGGCCTTTAATTCCACCCAACATTGTCTTATCATACTTCTTTTGCTGACTTTCATTTTCGCGCGTGTTTCCCTTTTGATGTAGTCGTTGTCCTTCTCCTCACGGAGTATGCATCCCTTTTATTTCTTTCAGTGTGGTATGCCTCTGTTGGTACTATTTCCACTTTTTTTTTTTATTTACTGTGCGGTGGGTGGTCGACTGTCCTTGTGCAGCTTTAGTCGGCTCCCATTGATCATCCCTCTGATTTATGTGCCTAATAAGTATTTCAAATGTAAAAATACTCCATTTGTTACATATTTTACTTTGTACGGTCATAGCCAATGCATTCTTATCTTTCCTGGATGCTGAAACGATTTGTTGTCATACATCAATAATAGATCTCCTTCCTTGAAAGTTTTCTTCTTTATGTGTCTATCATGCCAATCTTTGTCCCTTGCTTTCTGAACTTGTTGGTGGAATCCTGCTAAGATCCAATCCTCTTCCATGGTTATTAATTGATTTAGTCTCTCTTGTAGTATGCCTCGTTCTATCATATGTGTCATTGCTGCTACGCACAAGCTTAGTACTAAATATTCTAATGGCACTACTTCTTCTTGGCCATAGACCAGTTTAAATGGCGTGCATCTTGTCAAATTTTTTCACATAGTCCTGTAGGCCCATAATAATTATTGTAATTTGAGGTCCCTGTCATCCTTGTTGACGTTACAGATCTTCGTCAGTGCATTCTCCAAGATTTTGTTAAATGCTTCCACTGTGCCATTTTCTTGTGGGTGATATGGCATGTTCTTCTGATGATGGACATAAAATTCTTCAGTCATAGCGCTGATGGTGTTTTTTATGAAGTGTGTTCCTTGGTCACTCATCAAAATTCTTGGGCACCCAAAT